>JASBQK010441104.1:0-12146 GCA_030264995.1 Desmognathus ocoee | reverse complement strand
TTCATCCTTGTTCCCCCCCTTTTCCTGTCTACATTTCCGTTTACCTCACCTTCAGTTTCCCCTTTTCCAGACTGTTCTGTTTTACTTTCTGTTCTTTTACTTTCATTCACTAGGCTGTTTCCTTGGTTTTGTTGCATTTTACTTATTTACGGCTTTAGCTCAATGGCCGCCATGATTGTAGTTTTCTTTCGTATTTGTACTCTTTGTTTGTCTGTTTTCTATGTTGCTGCCTCCTTGTGCCTTTCTCGTCTGCCATTTATTTTGCACTGCCTTCTTTGATGCTTAGTCCTCTTTCTATGTTCGTTTTCTATGTTGTTTGTCCGTTTTCTATGTTGCTGCCTCTTTGTGCCTTTCTCGTCTGCCATTTTGTTTTTGCACTGCCTTCTCTTATGTTTAGTCCTCTTTCTATGTCCATGTTTTACCGCTCCTGTATTTAATGCGGCATTGGGACCCCGCTCGGTTGTCTTCATTGCTTCCCGGTTTACTTCTCGGTCAGGCGAGTGGCGGTGAGTCTTGTTTCTACCCTTGGTCTTGCTCTGCTTCTCTGTGAGACGCTCGGTTTTACAATTTTGTTCTCTTCATTCAGGTTCCTTAGACTCGTGTGGCGGTTCTGCATACACCCCGCCTTGTTGTGCAGGTTAGCTTGTTCTTTCATTTTTTCAACTGTTTACTTTCCATACGTGTTTCTTTTTTTCTGCTCATGCTTTTCTTTTTTCTTTTCATACCTTTTCTCTCTCCTTTTCTTCACCCTTTCTCTCTTCATCTCGTTTCTTACTTTTCTGAACTGGCCGGCCCTTTGCTTTGCCTGTGTTTCTTTCTCTCTCTGCTTCACTTTGTTTGATAGTTATTGACTCGTTGTATTTAATTTTTTCCAGTTTTGGTGGTTTCCTTCTGCTTCTTGAGTTTTACTTTCTCTGATTGAATTATAGGTTGGTACTTTTTATGGTTCCTTGTCTCTTGAATCTTGTCACTTTCAGTGGAGCTCTGTTCTATGTTTCCTCACTCTGGTTTTGAGATTTTCGTATGGATTTACTGGTTTTTCTTGCTCTCAGCACACCACCCTTTTATTTCAACTTTATTTTCATTTCTGGGTTTTCTCTTTTTTGGTTCTCCTGTGCCCCTATTACATTCTTCCTTTTAGTGGTCAGTTTGCTTGCCTCCCCCAGTCATTCCAGTATTTTTGTGCTCTGTGTCTCGATGTGTGGCTCTTTGTTCAACATGTTTTTACATTGTTCTGCAATTTTGTCTTCCTCCTTTGAGCCTGTTTTTATGTTTTCCGTTAGGTGTGTAATTCTGCTCTGAGGACGCGCCTGTTGGCGCGAAACGGCCGTCAGCATAAACTTTCAGAACAAATGTACCTGCCACCCTAAAGCCCTTTTCTCTTGTTGTGTGTTGTAACCAAGACATTGCATTATGAATATTGTCACTCATTCTTGCAATGCTCTATGGATATACGTCACCTAGCTGAGATTCTAGAACAACTGCTTCTGCTACCTTGTAGCCACCTTTGCACACTGTGTGTTGTAACCGAGACATTGCTGTACTTAAGAAGTCACTCATTTATGCAATGGTCTCTGGACGTGCATGTTACTCCATGATTTTACATGCTCATTAAAATTGCACTTGCAATTTTATTTTTTGTCATGTTTGGTCTGTTTGAGTTAAGTCTTACCATATATTTCTAGCTTTGTCAAGCTAGCCTGTGTTTACCTACTTTAGCATTTCTGCCTTTGTCGCCTTGACAGATGTAGTCTTAGTTTAATTATGGCGTCTGGCCCAGCTATATATTATATTTATAAGTCTGTTTTATGTTTGCTTCTTTTTCCTTTTAATTTCAGACAACCCCGTGTGGCATCTCTTGACATGGAGCAACTTTTCAAGGATAGGGAGGCTCAGGTTAATCTTACATTTTCCTCTAAATTCAGTTCCAACACTTCTGACCAGAATACAGTACCCACCACACCTAGTCAACTCTTTAAAGCTCTGGAAAAGGCCATTTTTGCAGAGATGACATACTGGTGGGAAGTCAAATCGTTAACCAAATATCTAGAGGCTGGTAGGTCCCCCAGGGGTTTACGGGATTCCATCTTTCCCAGTGCCAAACTCCTTAATGAAGCCCGTGGCGTTAAATGGGAAGCCAATCACACTGATCACACTATCAATATGATCAGAATGCTTATATCCTGGAATGAGGAAGATCGGCTAGCACTTTCTTCCTGGATTGATCAACTCAAAACCCGTATTGACCAATTAGACATACCAGCTGCAGTTTTGGCCAAAAACCGCACCATTTTGGACACACAAGTTAGACTCTTTCACACTGACTTACAAGGTAAAAAACATAGGAAATTCATCAGAGATGAACGAGATTTTAAGTCAGGCAGGGTTTACACCTACCAAAAGAAATTTGATAAGTTTTACTCTAAGTCAGCCAGTGATACCACACCACCGTCCATGTCCACCTCCAGCAGTACATCTGAATCTGACGTTTCTACTGATTCGTCTAGTGGCAATGATCTCACAGAGCCTGCAGGTTCAAATACCGTGCGGTCCAAATCTTTTCTACATGAAATGGCTCTACTTCGCAGAGGTCAATTTACCAACATACCCATGCAACAATCTTCTACAGCCCCTGCACGTGGGTCATCTGCGTCTTCTGGAGTGTCCTCCCAGCCTCAACGTCCAGTCACTAGACAGTACAGGCAACAGCAACCTCCTGCCCAACAGCAACAATTATCCCAAGGTGAGCATAATATCGCGAATGGTCCCTCTCTTGTTGTTAATCTTTCTGATTTCAGCATCTCACCGCAGGAAGAGTCCCTCCTTAACTTAGGTCTTTCATTTAGCATTTCCAGACCTTGTGACTTCACACAGTTACAAATAGATTTATACAAATTTGTGAGGAAAATCAAATTGAAAAAGTTCTTTGCATCCAAATCCCATGACCACATTTCACAGACTTTGACGTCTCTCTCCTCAATGACCGTTAAAGAAGTCCAAGACATAGAGTTGCTTTTATCTTTGAGCTCTGATCCCAACTTACCCGTTCCTGATTTTGTTTCCTTACTCAATGAACTAGGTATTGATCATTCTGCTACTGTGGATAGCGAACTACACAACAGATCCAAATTCACTCCTCAATATCCGCCAGGCAACAAGATAGATCTGTTCTACGAATGTGTCAGCAGGGACCTTGATAGGTTACAACAATCCACCTTCTCTTCAGCACGCTCACCCCCCTTCAATTTATCTAAATTCCAGTACGATACTCTCAATAAATTACAAGCTAGGTCAGAAATAACTATCTGTGAGGCAGACAAGGGAGGGAACATTGTTGTTCTTAACACTACTACTTATATGCAGGAGGGATTTAGACAACTTAGCGACAAAACCTGTTACAGGAAATTGAACTTTAATCCGACTGACTCTTTTTCTAATGAGTTATTTGGCAAATTGGATAATTGGTCCCGCACCGGTCTTCTTAATCCTGATGAAGTGAAGTACTTAAAAGTTCTGTCCCCACGTGTTCCCTTCTTATATCTACTTCCTAAAATCCATAAAAATGTTTTTCCCCCTCCATGCAGGCCTATCATCTCTGGGATTGGTGGTTTAAATGAACGCATATCAGAATTAATTGATACACATATTTCCCCTCTAGTTGTCACACAGAAAGGGTATCTACGTGACACTAAACACCTTTTACAGTTACTTGACACCATGTCATATCAATCTGGTGATATCCTTGTGACCTTAGATGTGGTATCCCTGTACACTTCCATACCTCATGCCAAGGGTTTGGAAGCTATGAAGTTTCATTTTAGCACACAATCCGCAAGTTTCTTTAATTTTCACAACATGCTGATTGCCATGATGGATTTTGTGTTGTCTCATAACTATTTCATCTTTGGTTCGGATATGTACCTCCAGTTACAGGGGACCGCCATGGGCAGTAAAATGGCTCCCTCTTATGCTAATTTGTATATGGCCTTCTTTGAACAGACTGTAGCTTGGTCTGACGAATTAGCTGACTTTACACAACACATTGTACAATGGGCACGTTACATAGATGACATTTTTATGATATGGCGTGGTAGTCTCCACAAGCTTGAGTCTTACATTAAGAAACTTGGTGACAATGTTTTCAACCTGCAATTTTCCATGAACTACCATCTCAGAAGCATCACTTTTTTGGATCTAGAAATATATATTTCTGATAATCATTATGAAACTAAGGTTTTTCGGAAATCTACTGCTGTCAATTCACTCTTGCATTATGAATCAGCACATCCGATCAAATTAAAACAGTCTATTCCTTATGGAGAGTTCTTAAGATATAGACGGAACTGTTCTGATACCCAAGTGTTTAAAAACCAAGCTTCAGAAGTTTATTCTAGATTTTCCCAGAGAGGGTATAAATTTCCTGTACTTACTTCCGCCTTGCACAAAGCCTCTACTACTGATCGTTCTCTATTACTCATGGACGAACCTAAGAGCACTGACTCTGATCTTCCGCGACTAATCACCAAATATAGTGAGCAGCATTATTTAATTAGGCGTATTTTTCAGCAAAATTGGTCCATCTTACGCGAGGATCCTGATCTTGAGTATCTTTTAGGACCATCTCCTCTGATCACATTCTCCAAATTACCCACTATTAAGAATCTGCTATGCAATAAACGTCCCCCTCTGCGCAACTTTGCTTCCTCTCATATTGCCAATGTTGGTTTTTTCAAGTGTGATGCTAAACGCTGCGACTGCTGTGGTTTGGCTTGTCATGGTGCCAAGACATTTCAATGTAACAGCAGTAAAGTTTACAACATTAGAGAGTTCATGAACTGCAATAGCACTTTTGTAATATATGCCATTGTATGCACATGTGACCTTATGTACATTGGAAGTACTAAAAGGGAGCTCAAATTACGTATATTGGAGCATAGAAGAGGTATTGTCAATAATGATCCTAAACAACGACTGTCTGCTCATTTTTTCAAATTTCACAAACAGTGTCCTGAATTTAAATTTTTTGGTTTGGAAAAAGTTACTGCTACAGTCCATGATGAGATCAAAATCTCTATACTTAGGAGAAGAGAGGCTTCCTGGATTCACCGTTTAAACACTAAAGTCAAAGGTCTTAATAAGGACTATGAGTGGTTTTCATGTATTTAGGGGCACGCCCACTTCACAATTAGCACTTGGTATTGTTGTTTTTTCTCCTTTCCTTTGGTTTATTTAGTTCACACTCTTCCTCATTTTAGTGGTTTGGTCACTTTCTCTGCTTAGCCTTTCTCTTTCTTCCGATTCTTTTCTTTCTTATATCCACTCCTGTTACATACTTCTTCTCTCTCTATCGATGATTTCACCTCATACTTTTGCTGTTTTGTTTTCTCATTTTTTTGAGTTTTCTACTCTGGCCATTTCCTCAGTCCCATGCCTTTCTTTTCACCTCTTCTGTGTTTAGTGCCTTGTCTGTACAGTTTCCTTTTAGTCTGTTCTTTCTTTCCATTCCGTTGGTTTTTCCTCCGCTCCCCCCTTCGTCTTCGTTCCTCACCTCCATTTTCCTGTCTACATTTCCGTGTACCTCACCTTCAGCTTCCCTCTCCAGACTGTTCTGTTGTATTTCTCTGTTCTTTTGCTTTCGTTCTCTGGGCTGTTTCCCTGCTTTTGTTGCATTTTCTTATTTACGGCTTTGATCAGTGGCCGCCATGATTGTAGTTTTCTTTCATTTTGTATTCTTTGTTTGTCCCTTTTCTATGTTGCTGCCTCCTTGTGCCTTTCTTGTCTGCCATTTTGTTTCGCACTACCTTCTTTGCTGTTTAGTCCTCTCTCTATGTCTACGTTTTACCGCTTCTGTATTTAATGCGGCTTTGGGACCCCGCTCGGTTGTCTTCATTGCTTCCTGGTTAATCTCTCGGTTAGGCAAGTGGCGGTAAGTCTTGTTTCTACCTTTGGTCGTGTTCTGTTTGTCTGCTAGACGTTCCGGTTTACAATTTTGGTTTTTTCTATTCAGGTCCCTTTGACTCGTGTGCGGTTCTCCTTACTTCCCCGCCTTGTTGTGCAGGTTAGCTTGCTCTTTCATTTTCTCAGCTGTTCACTTTCCATACGTGTTCCTCTTATTCTGCTCACGCTTTTCCTTTTTTCTTTTCTTTTCATACTTTCTCTCTCTCCCTTTCTTCACCCTTTCTCTCTTTATCTTGTTTGTCATTTCTCTGAACTGGCCAGCCTTTTACTTTGCCTGTGTCTTTCTCTCTCTCTGCTCTACTTCGTTTGATATTAAATGACTCGTTTTATTTATTTATTTTTTCCAGTTTGGTATTTCGTTCTGCTTCTTGAGTTCTACTTTCTTTGGTTGAATTCTAGGTTGGTATCTTTCTATGGTTCCTTGTCTCTTGTATCTTGTCACTTATAGTGGTGCTCTGCTCTATGTTTCCTCGCTCTGGTTTTGACATTTTGTTTAGATTTACTGGTTTCTCTTGCTCTCAAGTACACCACCCCTTTATTTTCATTTCTGGGTTTTCTCTTCTGGTTCTTGTGTGCCCCTAGTACATCCCTCTTTAGTGGTTAGTTTGTTTGCCTCCCTCAATCATTCCAGCATTATTTTGCTCTGTGTCTCGATGTGTGGCTCTTTGTTTGATATGTTTTCACGCTGTTTTGCAATTTTGTCTTCCCCCTTTTGAGCCTGTTTTTATGTTTTCCGTTAGGTGTGTAATTCTGCTCTGAGGACGCGCCTGTTGGCGCGAAACGGCCGTCAGCATAAACTTTCAGAACAAATGTACCTGCCACCCTAAAGCCCTTTTCTCTTGTTGTGTGTTGTAACCAAGACATTGCATTATGAATATTGTCACTCATTCTTGCAATGCTCTATGGATATACGTCACCTAGCTGAGATTCTAGAACAACTGCTTCTGCTACCTTGTAGCCACCTTTGCACACTGTGTGTTGTAACCGAGACATTGCTGTACTTAAGAAGTCACTCATTTATGCAATGGTCTCTGGACGTGCATGTTACTCCATGATTTTACATGCTCATTAAAATTGCACTTGCAATTTTATTTTTTGTCATGTTTGGTCTGTTTGAGTTAAGTCTTACCATATATTTCTAGCTTTGTCAAGCTAGCCTGTGTTTACCTACTTTAGCATTTCTGCCTTTGTCGCCTTGACAGATGTAGTCTTAGTTTAATTATGGCGTCTGGCCCAGCTATATATTATATTTATAAGTCTGTTTTATGTTTGCTTCTTTTTCCTTTTAATTTCAGACAACCCCGTGTGGCATCTCTTGACATGGAGCAACTTTTCAAGGATAGGGAGGCTCAGGTTAATCTTACATTTTCCTCTAAATTCAGTTCCAACACTTCTGACCAGAATACAGTACCCACCACACCTAGTCAACTCTTTAAAGCTCTGGAAAAGGCCATTTTTGCAGAGATGACATACTGGTGGGAAGTCAAATCGTTAACCAAATATCTAGAGGCTGGTAGGTCCCCCAGGGGTTTACGGGATTCCATCTTTCCCAGTGCCAAACTCCTTAATGAAGCCCGTGGCGTTAAATGGGAAGCCAATCACACTGATCACACTATCAATATGATCAGAATGCTTATATCCTGGAATGAGGAAGATCGGCTAGCACTTTCTTCCTGGATTGATCAACTCAAAACCCGTATTGACCAATTAGACATACCAGCTGCAGTTTTGGCCAAAAACCGCACCATTTTGGACACACAAGTTAGACTCTTTCACACTGACTTACAAGGTAAAAAACATAGGAAATTCATCAGAGATGAACGAGATTTTAAGTCAGGCAGGGTTTACACCTACCAAAAGAAATTTGATAAGTTTTACTCTAAGTCAGCCAGTGATACCACACCACCGTCCATGTCCACCTCCAGCAGTACATCTGAATCTGACGTTTCTACTGATTCGTCTAGTGGCAATGATCTCACAGAGCCTGCAGGTTCAAATACCGTGCGGTCCAAATCTTTTCTACATGAAATGGCTCTACTTCGCAGAGGTCAATTTACCAACATACCCATGCAACAATCTTCTACAGCCCCTGCACGTGGGTCATCTGCGTCTTCTGGAGTGTCCTCCCAGCCTCAACGTCCAGTCACTAGACAGTACAGGCAACAGCAACCTCCTGCCCAACAGCAACAATTATCCCAAGGTGAGCATAATATCGCGAATGGTCCCTCTCTTGTTGTTAATCTTTCTGATTTCAGCATCTCACCGCAGGAAGAGTCCCTCCTTAACTTAGGTCTTTCATTTAGCATTTCCAGACCTTGTGACTTCACACAGTTACAAATAGATTTATACAAATTTGTGAGGAAAATCAAATTGAAAAAGTTCTTTGCATCCAAATCCCATGACCACATTTCACAGACTTTGACGTCTCTCTCCTCAATGACCGTTAAAGAAGTCCAAGACATAGAGTTGCTTTTATCTTTGAGCTCTGATCCCAACTTACCCGTTCCTGATTTTGTTTCCTTACTCAATGAACTAGGTATTGATCATTCTGCTACTGTGGATAGCGAACTACACAACAGATCCAAATTCACTCCTCAATATCCGCCAGGCAACAAGATAGATCTGTTCTACGAATGTGTCAGCAGGGACCTTGATAGGTTACAACAATCCACCTTCTCTTCAGCACGCTCACCCCCCTTCAATTTATCTAAATTCCAGTACGATACTCTCAATAAATTACAAGCTAGGTCAGAAATAACTATCTGTGAGGCAGACAAGGGAGGGAACATTGTTGTTCTTAACACTACTACTTATATGCAGGAGGGATTTAGACAACTTAGCGACAAAACCTGTTACAGGAAATTGAACTTTAATCCGACTGACTCTTTTTCTAATGAGTTATTTGGCAAATTGGATAATTGGTCCCGCACCGGTCTTCTTAATCCTGATGAAGTGAAGTACTTAAAAGTTCTGTCCCCACGTGTTCCCTTCTTATATCTACTTCCTAAAATCCATAAAAATGTTTTTCCCCCTCCATGCAGGCCTATCATCTCTGGGATTGGTGGTTTAAATGAACGCATATCAGAATTAATTGATACACATATTTCCCCTCTAGTTGTCACACAGAAAGGGTATCTACGTGACACTAAACACCTTTTACAGTTACTTGACACCATGTCATATCAATCTGGTGATATCCTTGTGACCTTAGATGTGGTATCCCTGTACACTTCCATACCTCATGCCAAGGGTTTGGAAGCTATGAAGTTTCATTTTAGCACACAATCCGCAAGTTTCTTTAATTTTCACAACATGCTGATTGCCATGATGGATTTTGTGTTGTCTCATAACTATTTCATCTTTGGTTCGGATATGTACCTCCAGTTACAGGGGACCGCCATGGGCAGTAAAATGGCTCCCTCTTATGCTAATTTGTATATGGCCTTCTTTGAACAGACTGTAGCTTGGTCTGACGAATTAGCTGACTTTACACAACACATTGTACAATGGGCACGTTACATAGATGACATTTTTATGATATGGCGTGGTAGTCTCCACAAGCTTGAGTCTTACATTAAGAAACTTGGTGACAATGTTTTCAACCTGCAATTTTCCATGAACTACCATCTCAGAAGCATCACTTTTTTGGATCTAGAAATATATATTTCTGATAATCATTATGAAACTAAGGTTTTTCGGAAATCTACTGCTGTCAATTCACTCTTGCATTATGAATCAGCACATCCGATCAAATTAAAACAGTCTATTCCTTATGGAGAGTTCTTAAGATATAGACGGAACTGTTCTGATACCCAAGTGTTTAAAAACCAAGCTTCAGAAGTTTATTCTAGATTTTCCCAGAGAGGGTATAAATTTCCTGTACTTACTTCCGCCTTGCACAAAGCCTCTACTACTGATCGTTCTCTATTACTCATGGACGAACCTAAGAGCACTGACTCTGATCTTCCGCGACTAATCACCAAATATAGTGAGCAGCATTATTTAATTAGGCGTATTTTTCAGCAAAATTGGTCCATCTTACGCGAGGATCCTGATCTTGAGTATCTTTTAGGACCATCTCCTCTGATCACATTCTCCAAATTACCCACTATTAAGAATCTGCTATGCAATAAACGTCCCCCTCTGCGCAACTTTGCTTCCTCTCATATTGCCAATGTTGGTTTTTTCAAGTGTGATGCTAAACGCTGCGACTGCTGTGGTTTGGCTTGTCATGGTGCCAAGACATTTCAATGTAACAGCAGTAAAGTTTATAACATTAGAGAGTTCATGAACTGCAATAGCACTTTTGTAATATATGCCATTGTATGCACATGTGACCTTATGTATATTGGAAGTACTAAAAGGGAGCTCAAATTGCGTATATTGGAACACAGAAGAGGTATTGTCAATAATGATCCAAAACAACGTCTGTCTGCTCACTTTTACAAATTTCATAAACAGTGTCCTGAATTTAAGTTTTTTGGTTTGGAAAAAGTCACTGCTACTGTCCATGAGGAGATTAAAATTTCTATACTTAGGAGAAGAGAGGCTTCCTGGATTCACCGTTTGAACACCAAAGTCAAAGGTCTCAATAAGGACTATGAGTGGTTTTCATGTATTTAGGGGCACACCCACTTCTCAATTAGCACCTGGTAATGTTGTTTTTTCTCCTTCCCTCTTATTTAGTTCACACTTTTTCTCATTATTCTGGTCTGGTCACTTTCTCTGCTTAGCCTTTCTCTTTCCTACTCTTTACTTTCTCATATTTACTCCTGTGATATACTTCTCCTCTCTCTATTGATGATTTCACTTCACACTTTTGCTGTTTTGTTTTCTCAATATTTGAGTTTCCTATTCTGGCCATTTCCTCAGTCCCATCGTCTTTCTTTTTCCTATTTTGTGTTGAGTGCCTTGTCTGTATAGTTTTCTTTTGGTCTGTTCTTTCCATTCCGTTGGCTTTTCCTCTGCTCCCCCCTTCATCCTTGTTCCCCCCCCCCCTTTTTTCCTGTCTACATTTCCGTCTACCTCACCTTCAGTTTCCCTTGACAGACTGTGCGGTTCTACTTTTTGTTCTTTTACTTTCATTCACTAGGTTGCTTCCTTGGTTTTGTTGCATTTTACTTATTTACGGCTTTAGATCAGTGGCCGCCATGATTGTAGTTTTCTTTCGTATTTGTACTCTTTGTTTGTCCGTTTTCTATGTTGCTGCCTTCTTGTGCCTTTCCCGTCTGCCATTTTGTTTTGCACTGCCTTCTTTGCTGTTTAGTCCTCTTTCTATGTCCACGTTTTACCGCTTCTGTATTTAATGCGGCTTTGGGACCCCGCTCGGTTGTCTTCATTGCTTCCTGGCTTACTTCTCGGTTAGGCGAGTGGCGGTGAGTCTTGTTTCTACCTTTGGCCGTGCTCTGCTTCTCTGCGAGACGTTCGGGTTTACATTTTGTTTTCTTCATTCAGGTTCCTTAGACTCGTGTGGCGGTTCTGCATACTCCCCGCCTTGTTGTGCAGGTCAGCTTTCTCTTTCATTTTTCTCAACTGTTCACTTTTCATACGTGTTTCTCTTATTCTGCTCACGCTTTTTCTTTTTTCTTTTCGTACCTTCTCTCTCTCCTCTTCTTCACCCTTTCTCTTTTCATTTTGTTTCTTACTTTTCTGAACTGGCCAGCCTTTTGCTTTGCTTGTGTTTCTTTCTTTTTCTGCTTCACTTCGTTGATATTTATTGACTCGTTGTATTTAATTTCTTCCAGTTTTGGTGATTTCCTTCTGCTTCTTGAGTTTTACTTTCTTTGATTGAATTATAGGTTGGTATCTTTTATGGTTTCTTGTCTCTTGAATCTTGTCACTTTCAGTGGTGCTCTGTTCTATGTTTCCTCACTCTGGTTTTGACATTTTCGTATGGATTTACTGGTTTTTCTTGCTCTCAGTACACCACCCTTTTATTTTCATTTCTGGGTTTTCTCTTTTGGTTCTCTTGTGCCCCTATTACATTCTTCCTTTTAGTGGTTAGTTTGTTTGCCTCCCCCAGTCATTCCAGTACATTTTGTGCTCTGTGTCTTGATGTGTGGCTCTTTGTTTAACATGTTTTTACGTGGTTTTGCAATTTTGTCTTCCTCCTTTGAGCCTGTTTTTATGTTTTCCGTTAGGTGTGTAATTCTGCTCTGAGGACGCGCCTGTTGGCGCGAAACGGCCGT
>JASBQK010429994.1:0-12156 GCA_030264995.1 Desmognathus ocoee | reverse complement strand
AGTTTAGTAAATATCTTCGCTTCTCTCACTTGGTCGATGAGATCCGCAATAAGCGGAAGAGGATATCTATTTTTCACCGTGATATTATTTAGTTCACTGTAGTCTACACACGGTCTTAGCTCCCCTCCCTTTTTCTCTACAAAAAATATAGGAGCTCCTGCGGGAGATTTGGAAGGTCGGATAAATCCTTTATCCAATGATTCTGTAATGTACTCTCGCAACGCCTTTTCTTCTGGCGGCGAAAGAGAGTAAATTTTTCCATGAGGAATTTCTTTATCTTCTTGAAGCTCGATCACGCAGTCATATTCCCTGTGGGGCGGCAACTCCTTGGCTTCAATTGGGCTAAAGACATCCTGATACTCAAGGTATTCCGTTGGAATCTCCATGGCTGAGATAATGGTTTCTGAAGATCCTTCCATAGGCAAAGCTTCAAGTCTCTCGGATTGGAGGATTCCACAGGCGTGGCAGTGTTGGGGTTCAAAGGTCACTGTCCTTTCTTTCCAGTTAATGCGCGGATTGTGTAATGTAAGCCAATCCATTCCGACTATTAGCCGGTATCTGGGGGATTGAATTAGATCAAACGCAATTGTTTCAGCATGCTTTCCTAGGGTCATTATTAGGGGTTCAGTGTTCTCTGTGACCGCCCCTGATTGAATTATTGTTCCATCTACTCCCCTAACTAGTACTGGAGTTTCCTTCTTTACACGCCGAATGTTCAGTTCATTAGCTAGCTCTGAGTCCATGTAATTAAACGGAGCCCCGCAGTCTATTAGCAAATTGATTTCTTGTGATGTTTTGTTCATAAGTTTTGCTTTCAACTCCAAATGGTCACCGGATAGAGCGGCTAAATGTTCGAAGGGAATTTTGTCTGCACTCGAATCTACCCCCTCTTCTAAATTCGAGCTTCCTCGTTTCCCTGAACCCTGGATTTCGGATTTTCTTGCACTTCTTCCTGGGTGGCTAATTTGACAGTGGTGGTATTTACATTGCGATTTTTAGTTAAAGGGCACTCTCGTAATAAATGTCCTGCCTGACCACAGTATAAACATAACCCAAGTTTTCTTCTCCTCTCTCTCTCCTCTGAGGAGAGTGGACCCCGGATCTTTGACTCTCTTGGTTCATAAGTTCTCTTGAACGCTGTGGTAGGTGCCGTGCCTTGCTTGGATGAAGCTGCCCAATCGGAATTTTTAAAAGTTCCCACCTTGCTGTCCACTCTTCTGAACTCACCCCTCTTCTCCTGTCGTCTCTGGTCTATCTGTACAACTAAGTCCATTAGTTCTGTGACAGTTTCTGGCTGTGGAAAGACATATTGTAATCCGTCCTTGATCTCATCTCTCAGGCCCAATAAAAAGTTAGAGTATTGCACCTCCTCTGGCCAGTCTAATTCTAGTACCAACTGATTAAACTTAGATATGTAGTGAGTCAGCTCTGTATTGCCCTGTCTTAATGTAAGTAGTTCAACCTTCTTTTGTTGTAATCCCTGTCTCCTATCAAATATTCTTTTGAATTCTCGAATGAATGACTCGTAATCATTTAATAAAGGTGAATTCTTATCTAGCAAGGGAGATGCCCAGGCTAAAGCATCACCACCCAAGTTAGAAATTAAAAACAATATCTTTGCCTGACCAGACCTGAATTGTGTAGTTTTTGCACGGTAATGTAAGTTACATTGCGTTAAAAAGGCTTGGAAATGTTTTGGATTGCCCAGGAATCTTTCTGGAGGGGTTATTTTAATGTTTACTTCTTCAGGCGCCAAGGATTCAACTGAGTCATTTCTAGACAACACAGGCATGTGAGAAGGCGAGGGAGATTCAGCTCGGGATTGACTGGCGTTGCCCTGCCTATGAACGTCTATCTGTAAGTCTACCATGGATTTGTGAAGAGAGGCTGTTTCCTTGCGGCCTTCTTCCACTTCAGCTTTTAGTTCTAACAAAGTGGCGTTAATTTTTTCTATCATCTCCTCCATCTTGCCGGGGAAGTGCTTATGGCTTTCGCTTCTTGTAACAAGCGCAGAGAATAAGAAACAAATCTAGTATTTCCAGTGCAATGTGAAACTAATCACACTAACCTTAGTGAATGTTGTAGCTGCTTCCAGGACAAGATGTGAGGGCGAGAACCAGCCGTGCCACCTTTCCAGGTAACCCGGCCGGCGCTGCCAGATTCCGTGTGTAAGGAGGATGTCAAACTTGTGTCAATGGTGTAACGGAATCTGTAATGAGAGGTGGCCTTAATTAGAATACTAAATTAATTAACCTCAGTGTACGGCTATTACTGACAACCTGGAAAGGCCATTACCTTATTAATCACAGCGCCGGGTGCATAAATGATGTATGGAGGTTCCCAATGCAGTGGTATATGTATAAGAAAACGTTAAGGTGAAAACTGAAGGAATACAAGTTCTCAAAAAGGTCACGTTTAAACATTCATTGAATTCAGCACATACATTACTCACTGTGACCTGTATTAAAGGATATCAAGTTGGAATCTGGGCGGCCGGAGGTTTTCTTATTCCCACCGAGTGGTGTAATCTGACTTGATAGACTGGGTGGATAAGGTGGAATTTTCCTTTCGCCTGAGTGCGTAGGTTCACCTGCTAATGGAAGGTTTGTGTAATGGTTTCTTAGATTTTCCCCTGTGGGAAGCGGCGTAAGATAATAGGTATGTCTTTCCTGAGGAGGATATTGTGTCGCCTCGCGCATGCACTAAGGAAAGCGTCTCGCCTGTGTTAACTGCGCGCGCGCTGAGGGAATTAGTGTCACAGCTCGCGGTTCCTAGTTCTGGCGGCAGATCACGAGGGCACAATTATGTGCAGTGTCTCTGAGCTCACACGAGCTTATAGCGATAGTTCATTTGAAAAAACAGTCGCTTCCTCAGACTGATCTCGGGGCCCCGTGACCAGAGAGGGAAGTGCGAAAAACAAACGGAACGGGATGGACTGAGAACGGATCACAGTCAGTCGAGTAATCCAGCTCACCTTGTCCGATGACAGTTCCTTAGATGTCGAGGTACAGTGTTCAATATACGCCCTAGCACAGGCCTTCAGTGCGCTAGTTCAATTCACGTCAGTCCAGTTCAAGTTTCCTGAAGCGAAAGCGCGTTACCCAGTGTCTATGACGTATTAATAAGGAATGTCTCGCGCGCCTGTGCTCTCTGCGCATGCGCGAATAGCCTTCGCGCGACCCTGAGGGAGTGATATCATGGCGAAGGATGTCTCGTGCCCATGATGAGTGCGCATGCGCGCTATCGTGGATGACGTGTTGAAATACTCTATTATGGTAGGCTGATGGTGAGGAATGCGTAAGGCAGTATGTTAAATGTAAACATGTAAACAAATAAGCGCGAGTCCCTATTTCAGAGGTGTGTACTAATTAATACTCTGCAGATTCTTTTACTAACTTTTTTGCCCTGTTATGTATCCCTGTTTCCTGTTCATGTGGTATCTAGTGTCCTGATCGGGTGGTTACACTTTCCTCCCCTTCAGGCTCCCTCCCCTCATTCAGTTCTTTGTTCAAGTTATATGATTCAAGATTCGTTTCTGCTTCCCAGGAGCTTTCTGAACTGGGGGAATCGTTCCAGGATACCAGATATTCCTTCTGGCCATTTCTTTCGCGGACTTTCAGTATTTTCTTTGGCTGGATTTGATTGTCAGGCTCAATTCTGAAATGTTGTATTCTTTTCCTCGTGTTTATGTTAGCTTTTTTCAGCAAACTGACATGAAAAATGGGATGTATCTTCCAACCAGGGGGAAGATTCAATTGGACGTTCAGTTCAGAGATTTTTCTCTTAATGGCAAAGGGTCCCAGAAATCGTGGTTTGAATTTCCTGCAGAAACCGGGCATGGTGATGTTTCGGGACGATAACCAAACATAATCTCCCACTTGATAGTCTGGGCCTGGCCTCCTTTTCTTGTTTGCTTGTTCTTCATAGTGCTTTCTGGAGGTGATAAGCTTTTGATTGACCTCTTGATGGATTTTTCCAAGGTTTCTGGCCACTCTTTCCGTTGCAGGTACCTTGATGTCATCTTTGTCCACATCTGGCATATATGGTAGCATTCTTGGATGTCTTCCGTAATTACAATAAAACGGACTAACCCCGGTCGAGGAATGATCCAGGTTATTGAACGCAAATTCGGCCAACGGTAGAAGCTTTACCCAGTTTCGGTGTGTAGCGGTGACGTAGCATCGCAGGTACTGTTCGAGACTCTGGTTCGTTCTCTCAGTTTGACCATCTGTCTGCGGGTGGAAAGCTGTAGACAGACTCACCTTGACTTCCCAGATTTGCATTATTCCGTTCCAAAATCTTGAAACAAATTGGGATCCTCGGTCAGAAATGATTTTCTGCGGAAGACCATGTAGTTTGTATATGTGTTCAATGAACAATAGAACAAGCTCTTCTGCGGTGGGTAGTTTGGACAAAGCTACGTATCGAACCATTTTTGAAAATAAATCGACTGTTACCCAGATGACGGTCTTTCCTTGACTGCTGGGAAGGTCGGTTATAAAATCCATTGCGATTGATGTCCAAGGCGTCGGTGGTACTTCAATAGGTTTCAATAACCCAGCAGGTTGTAGCCTGGAACTTTTTGCCTGTGCACAAATTCCGCAATTCTGTAGGTATTGTTCAGTGCATTCCTTCCAATTGGGCCACCAAAAGGTTCTGGAAATCAACTTGGTTGTCTTTTCCAGCCCTGGATGTCCAGCCGTAAATGAATCGTGACACCATTGGAGAATCTCATCTTGTCGGTGCTTTGGAACCACAATTTTTCCATCTTTTGTCCAAGATCCATTAACATTCATCTCTATTTGATAACCTTGTTGTTGTAGTTCATGAACTTCAGCTTCCTCCAACTCCAAATCCAAGTTAGCTATTGCCTCCACCTCGCTGATGAAATCTGTATGGAAAGCAGACGGCTTTATGATGGGTTGATTGTTTTCCGGAATATTATCAGCGCTGTTTGGGAGGCGTGATAGTGCGTCAGCTTTTGAATTCAATTTACCAGGTCTATAAGTGATATGCAGATTGAAGCGTGAGAAGAACTGAGACCATCTCGCATGTCTGGCACTTCTACTCTTGGCGTTCTTCAGATAGATTAAATTCTGGTGGTCGGTGAAGACTTCCACGGGTGACTGGGTCCCTTCCAAATAATGTCTCCAATGTCCTAAGCTTTCCTTTATGGCTAACATCTCTTTTTCTAAGATGGAGTAATTTACTTCAGCAGGAAGTAGTTTTTTACTGAAATAAGCTATGGGATGAAGCTCTCCTTGTGCGTTTCGTTGAGAGAGGACCCCCCCCAGGGCAACATTGGATGCGTCAGCTTCCAAAATGTACTGTCTTCCTTGGTCCGGCTGCATTAAAACGGGGGCCTCACAGAATTTTTTCTTTAGGATGGCGAAAGCTTGCCTCTGTGGTTCGTTCCACTGAAATGGTTGTCCTTTTTTCGTTAAGTCAGACAAGGGCTTAACGACTGTTGAAAAATCCTTGATGAACCGTCTGTAGTAATTCGCGAATCCCAGGAATCTTTGAATCTCTTTCACAGTGGAAGGATTAGGCCACTCAAGGACTGCAACAACTTTTCCCCGATCCATCTCTACCTTTCCAGGTCTTAGTATGTGTCCAAGAAACTCCACTTCTGAAGAATGGAAATTACATTTTTCTAGTTTGGCGTACAAGTGATGAGCTCTTAGCCTAGAAAGCACTTCTGTTACTTGTCGTACATGCTGCTGATAAGTCTGAGAGTAGATTAATATATCATCAAGATAAATGGCCAATGACTGTCCCAGTTGATCCTTAAATATATCATTAACAAAAAACTGGAAGGCAGCTGGAGCGTTACACAGCCCGAATGGCATCACCATGTACTCGAAGTGCCCAAATTTCGTTCTGAACGCTGTCTTCCATTCGTCCCCAGCTTTAATCCTAACGAGGTTATACGCCCCTCTCAAGTCCAGTTTAGTAAATATCTTCGCTTCTCTCACTTGGTCGATGAGATCCGCAATAAGCGGAAGAGGATATCTATTTTTCACTGTGATATTATTTAGTTCGCTGTAGTCCACACACGGTCTTAGCTCCCCTCCCTTTTTCTCCACAAAAAAGATGGGAGCTCCTGCGGGGGATTTGGAGGGTCGGATAAATCCGTTATCCAATGATTCTGTAATGTACTCTCGCAATGCCTTCTCTTCTGGCGGCGAAAGGGAGTAAATTTTTCCATGAGGAATTTCTTTATCCTCTTGAAGCTCAATCACGCAATCATATTCTCTGTGGGGCGGCAACTCCTTGGCTTCAATTGGGCTGAAGACATCCTGATACTCAAGGTATTCCATTGGAATCTCCATGGCAGATATAGTGGTTTCTGATGATCCTTCCGTAGGCAATGCTTTAAGTCTCTCGGATTGGAGGATTCCACATGCGTGGCAGTGGTGGGGTTCAAAGGTCACTGTTCTTTCTCTCCAGTTAATGTGTGGATTGTGTAACTTAAGCCACTCCATTCCAACTATTAGCCTGTACCTGGGGGATTGTATTAGATCAAACTCAATTGCTTCAGCATGCTTTCCCAGGGTCATTATTAAGGTTTCAGTTTTCTCTGTGACCGCTCCTGATCGAATTATTGTTCCGTCTACTCCTCTAACCAGTACTGGAGTTTCCTTCTTTACGCGCTGAATGTTCAATTCATTAGCTAGCTCCGAATCCATGTAATTAAACGGAGCCCCACAGTCTATCAGTAAATTCATTTCTTGTGATGTCTTGTTCATAAGTTTTGCTTTCAACTCTAAATGGTCACCGGATAAAGTGGCTAAATGCTCAAAGGGAATTTTGTCTGTACCCGAATCTACCCCTTCTTCTAAATTCGAGCTTCCTCGTTTCCCTGAACCCTGGATTTCGGATTTTCTTTCACTTCTTCCTGGGTGGCTAATTTAACAGTGGTGGTATTCATATTGCGGTTTTTAGTCAATGGGCACTCTCGTAATAGATGTCCTGCCTGACCACAGTATAAACATAACCCAAGTTTCCTTCTTCTTTCTCTCTCCTCTGTGGAGAGTGGACCCCGGATTTTTGACTCTCTTGGCTCGTAAGTTCTCTTGAACGCCGTGGTAGGTGCCATGCCTTGCTTGGATGTAGTTGCCAAATCTGGAATTTTAAAAGTTCCCGCTTTACTTTCCACTTTCCTGAACTCTCCCCTCCTCTCCTGTCGTCTCTGGTCTATCTGCACTGCTAAGTCCATTAGTTCTGTGACAGTTTCTGGCTGTGGAAAGACGTATTGTAAACCATCCTTGATCTCATCTCTCAGGCCCAGTAAAAAGGTAGAATATTGCACCTTCTCTGGCCAGTCTAATTCTAGTACCAACTGATTAAACTTGGATATGTATTGAGTCAACTCGGTATTGCCCTGTCTTAGTGTAAGTAGCTCGACCTTCTTCTGTTGTAATCCCTGTCTTCTATCAAATATTCTTTTAAATTCTTGAATGAAAGACTCATAATCGTTTAACAAGGTTGAGTTCTTATCTAGCAAGGGGGATGCCCATGCTAAGGCATCACCACCCAAGTTAGAAATTAAAAACAATACCTTTGCCTGACCAGACCTGAATTGTGTAGTTTTTGCGCGATAATGTAAATTACATTGCGTTAAGAAGGCTTGGAGGTTTTTCGGATTGCCCAGGAACCTTTCTGGAGGGGTTATTTTTATGTTTACTTCTTCAGGCACTAAGGATACAACCGAGTCGTTTCTAGACAACACAGGCATGTGAGAAGGCGAGGGAGATTCAGCTCGGGATTGACTGGCATCGCCCTGTCTATGAACGTCTATCTTTAGTTCTGTCATGGATTTGTGGAGAGAGGCTGTCTCTTTGCGGCCTTCTTCCACTTCAGCTTTTAATTCTAACAAAGTGGCGTTTATTTTTTCTATCATCTCCTCCATCTTGCCGGGGAAGTGCGTATGGCTTTCGCTTCGTGTAAGGTTCACAGAATAATATAGAATTAAGCCAGGTGAAACTAATGTAAAGTGAAAACTCAATCACACTAACCTTAGTGAATATTGTAGCTGCTTCCAGGACAAGATGTGAGGGCTAGAACCAGCCGTGCCACCTTTCCAGGTAACCCGGCCGGCGCTGCCAGATTCAGTATTTAAGTAAAGGTCAGAAAGTGAGTCAACGATTCAATGGAATCTGTAACGAGAGGTTTCCTTAATTAGAACACTAATTATTATTATCATCAGTGTATAGCTATCACTGATAGTCTGGAAAGGCAATTACCTTGTTAATGACAGCGCCGGGTGCATAAGCGATGAATGGTTGCTTGCAATGAAATGATATATGTGGAAGTGTTAAGGTAATTACTGAAAAAGTACAACGTGCAGAAATGACACATTTAAACATTCATGGCACTCAGTACTGACACTACTCACTGTGACCAGTATAATAAGGATATCAAGTTGGAAATCAAGATGGCAGGAAGTTTTCCTATTCCAGCTGAGTGATGCATTCAGACTTGTCAGCCCTGGTGTTTGAGGTGAAAATTCCCTTACACATGGATTGCTCAGTTCCATCCATTCATGAAGTTAATGTCATGGTCTCTAATTTTCCCTGTGGAGAGCTGTGTAGAAAATAACGTAAGCCCTTCCTGAGGAGAATAGTGGTCTGACTAATGAGTGAATCGGTGACGCCTCGCGCATGCCCTGAGGAAAGTGTCTCTCTGGAAGAGATTGCGCGCGCGCTGCTTCTCTGAGGAGATTAGTGTGACAGCCTGCCGTTTACAGTTCTGGCGGCAACTCACGAGGGAGCGATCGTAGGCAGCGTCACAGGGCACACTCGTGCAGAGGTCAACAGTCCTGTAGTGAGTTTGAAAAAACAATCGCTTCCCACAGACCGATCTCAGGGCCCCGAGACTGGAGAGGGAAGTGCGAAAAACAACGAAACGGGATGGACTGAGAACGGATCACAGTCAGCCGTTTTTTCCAGCTCACCTTGTCCGATGTCAGTTTTCCAGCTGTCGAGGTACGATGATCAACAGTAGATCTAGCGCAGGCCTTCAGTGCGCTAGTTCGGTTCACGTCTTTGCAGTTCAAGTTTCCTGAAGCGAAAGCGCGTTACCCGGTGTCTGTGACGTATTGATGGGGAATGTCTCGCGCAATTGGGCTCTCTGCGCATGCGCGAATTCACATCGCTCAACCCTGAGGGAGTGATATCATGGTGAAGGATGTCTCGTGCCAATGAGAAGTTGCGCATGCGTGCTATTATGGATGACGTGTTCTATTCAGTTACTATGATAGGCTGATAGTGGAGATTGCGTAAGACAGTATGTCAAAGTAAATGTATGATGTGTTCTGTATCCCTGTTTCCTGTTCATATTGTATTTAGTGTGGAAATAAGCGCACGTCCCTTATTTTGATGAGTGTTCTAGTTAATGCTTTGCAGATTGTTTTGCTAGTCTTTTGCCCTGTTCTGTATCCCTGTTTCCTGTTCATACTGTATTTAGTGTCCTGATTGGGTGGTTACACTTTCTCCCCCTTCAGGCTCCCTCCCCTCACTCAGTTCTTTGTTCAAATCATATTGTTCAAGATTTGTTTCTGCTTCCCAGGAGCTTTCTGAACTGGGGGCCTCTTTCCAGGATACCAGATATTCCTTCTTGCCATTCCTTTCTCTGATCTTCAGAATTTCCTTTGGTTTGATTTGGTTGTCATGCTCAATTTTGAAATGTTGTCTTCTTTTCCTCGTGTTTACGTTAGCTTTTTTCAGCAGACTGACGTGAAATATGGGATGTATCTTCCAACCAGGGGGAAGATTCAGTTGAACGTTCAGTTCAGATACTTTGCTCTTAATGGCGAATGGTCCCAAAAAACGTGGTTTGAATTTCCTGCAGAATCCGGACATGGTGATGTTGCGGGACGATAACCAAACATAATCTCCCACTTGATAGTCTGGGGCTGGTCTCCTTTTCTTGTTTGCTTGTTTTTCATAGTGCTTCCTGGAGGTGATTAGCTTTTGATTGACCTCTTGATGTAGTTTTCCAAGGTTTCGGGCCAATCTTTCTGTTGCGGGTACTGTGACGGCATCTTTGTCCACATCTGGCACGGATGGTAACATTCTTGGATGTCTTCCGTAATTACAATAAAATGGACTAACCCCTGTCGATGAATGATCCAAATTATTGAATGCAAACTCTGCCAACGGTAGAAGTTTCACCCAGTTTCGGTGGGTAGCGGTGATGTAGCATCGCAGGTACTGCTCGAGACTCTGGTTTGTTCTCTCAGTTTGACCATCTGTCTGCGGGTGGAAAGCTGTAGACAGACTCACTTTGACTCCCCATATTTGCATTATTCCGTTCCAGAATCTTGAAACAAATTGAGGCCCTCGGTCGGAAATTATTTTCTGTGGAAGACCATGTAGTTTGTATATGTGTTCAATGAACAATAGGACAAGTTCCTCTGCTGTGGGTAGTTTGGACAAAGCTATGTATCGAACCATCTTTGAAAACAAGTCCACTGTTACCCAAATGACGGTCTTCCCCTGGCTGCAGGGGAGGTCGGTTATAAAATCCATCGCGATTGATTTCCAAGGAATCGGTGGTACTTCAATGGTTTTCAATAACCCCGCGGGTTGTGACCTGGAACATTTTGCCTGAGCACAAATTCCACAATTCTGTAGGTATTGTTCAACGCATTTCTTCCAATTGGGCCACCAAAAGGTTCTGGAAATCAACTTGGTTGTCTTTTCCAGCCCAGGATGTCCAGCCGTGAAGGAGTCGTGACACCATTGGAGAATCTCATCTTGACGATGTTTTGGAACCACAAGCTTTCCATCTTTTGTCCAAGATCCAGTATCATCCATCTCTATTTGAAAACCTTGTTTTTGTAATTCATTGACTTCAGCTTCCTCCAACGTCAAGTCCAAGCTAGCTATTGCCACCTCATTGCTGATAAAATCTGTATCGAAAGCAGGCGGCTTTAAGATGGGTTGATTGTTTTCCGGAACATTATCAGCGCTGCTAGGTAGGCGTGATAGCGCGTCAGCTTTAGAGTTCAATTTACCAGGTCTATACGTGATATGCAGATTGAAGCGCGAGAAGAATTGAGACCATCTCGCATGTCGGGCACTTCTACTTTTGGCATTCTTCAAATAGATTAAATTCTGATGATCGGTGAAGACTTCCACGGGAGACTGGGTCCCTTCTAAATAATGTCTCCAATGGCCTAGGCTTTCCTTTATGGCTAGCATCTCTTTTTCTAAGATAGAATAATTCACTTCAGCAGGAAGTAGTTTTTTACTGAAATAAGCTATTGGATGAAGCTCTCCTAATGCGTTTCGTTGAGAGAGGACCCCTCCTAGGGCCACATTGGATGCGTCAGCTTCTAAAATGTACGGTTTTCCTTGGTCCGGCTGCATTAAGACTGGAGCCTCACAAAATTTTTCCTTTAGGATAGTAAAAGCTTGCCTCTGTGGTTCGTTCCACTGAAATGGTTGTCCCTTTTTCGTTAAATCAGACAAGGGCTTTGCGACTGTTGAAAAGTCCCTGATGAACCGTCTGTAATAATTCGCGAATCCCAGGAATCTTTGAACCTCTTTTACAGTGGAGGGACTAGGCCACTCAAGGACTGCAACAACTTTTCCACGATCCATCTCTACTTTCCCAGGTCTCAGTATATGTCCAAGAAACTCCACTTCTGAAGAATGGAAGTCACATTTTTCTAATTTGGCGTACAGGTGATGAGCCCTTAGCCTAGAAAGCAATTCCGTCACCTGCTGTACATGCTGTTGATAAGTCTGAGAGTAAATTAATATATCATCAAGGTAAATGGCCAATGACTGTCCCAATTGATCCTTAAAAATATCATTAACAAAAAACTGGAAGGCAGCTGGAGCGTTACACAGCCCGAATGGCATCACTGTATACTCGAAGTGCCCAAATTTCGTTCTGAAAGCTGTCTTCCATTCATCCCCAGCTCTAATCCTCACGAGGTTATACGCCCCTCTCAAATCCAGTTTAGTAAATATCTTTGCTTCTCTCACTTGGTCTATGAGATCCGCAATAAGCGGAAGAGGATATCTATTTTTCACCGTGATATTATTTAGTTCGCTGTAGTCCACACACGGTCGTAGCTCCCCTCCCTTTTTCTCCACAAAAAAGATTGGAGCTCCTGCGGGGGATTTGGAGGGTCAGATAAAT
>JASBQK010418884.1:0-12188 GCA_030264995.1 Desmognathus ocoee | reverse complement strand
AGACTGTGTCCTATCCGTTACTGGGAGCCCCTCACTTCTCTAAAGCGGCGATTGCCCTTCGACGATTCACCCTGAACAGTTTTGATGTGTGTTTACCTTCTTTACAGGATGTGTGATATGGAACTTGCAGTGATTATCAGATGTATCGTAGAAACCACGACCCTCTATGTAATGTCAATAAAGATTTTTTCCTTTATGTAGAGTGTTAATAAAAACACAGTGTCTCGCCATGAAGTTGTTCTTCATTCTTTTAAGTGGTTGTGTGCGTGCCTGGCTGGGGAATTACACAAACTGTACCACGCCGTGGGCTGTCTGGGTAGCTACTGGGGATGTGTAAGTTCTGTACCGCCAGCTGAGAGCCGCTGTGAAAATATAGACCGTGAAGAGGTCCGAGCGTGGCTGGCTGTCCAGGCCGCCTACGCGCTACACAGACCGGCGTGGAGGCATTTTAAACGTCGTACGACAACTGTGTCGGACATCGACAGGCGTTGGCAAGCTGATTTTATCGCTATGCTGGAATTTCAAGGGCTTAATGCCGGGTTCAGATATGTTTTCGCTGTCATAGATGTATTATCCAAAATACGGTCATGTAGAACCTTTAAAAGATAAAAAGGGTCATCATGGCCGGTGCTTTCAGAAAAATGTTCAAGAACGGTAGAGTATCGGCTAAGCAGCGGCCGGCGGCTGGGGGAAGGAGTTTTTAAAAAAGGCCTCTAAAACCTCTTATGAAAGGACGTGGTGTTTAGCAATTTGTTACCCCCACGGAAGTGAAAGCGTCTATAGTAGAGCGCTTCATACGCACTTTTAAAACGTGGATGTGACGATACTCTGCAGCTAAAAACACGCGTCGCCGCGTGGATGTGTTGCAACCCTTCATAAACGTCTACAACACTACTTACCACCGGGTGCTTAAAACGACTCCTGCCGTAGTAGCACCCCGTAACTCTCTAGAGACCTGATGGAGGTTCTACGGGGAGAAATTATCGGCGAGGGTCGGTGGCAAACACCTCCGCGTAGGCGGTCGTGCGGTCATCTCCTAACTAAAAGGTGTATTTACAAAGGGGTATGAACAGAGCTATAGCGCTGAGATTTTCATCGTGTTCGGTGTAGCTCTCAACGCGGGTGCTTATGTTTAGCGCCTGGTTAATTTTCAGAGGGACCCCGTAAAAGGTGCTTTTTATAAGTTGGAGATACAGAAAGTCAGCGCGGGCTCGGCTAGGCTTTATAAAATAGAGAAGGTTATAACCGCTGAAGGGGAGGGCCCCTGTAAACAGTGTCTGCCGAAATGGCGGGGCTGGCCCGCAAAATTTAACAGTTGGGTGCGCTCTAGCTCTCTATAGGGTGTCGTAAGAGAAGAGCGCTGGAGAGGATGGATGCTAGACGGCCTGTACAGGGTCAACCTTTCGGTGTTGACATAGCCTGTGCATCAGTGCCGGGTCGCTGTGCGGCTATGGCGTACCGGCTATGCTAGAAGTGTTAGGCCCCGGCGTACCGGTTATGCTATAAGTTTTAGGATGTAGTAGGTCTGCAAAGTGGAAAGACAGTAGCCACGCTGTGGTGCTGTTGCCCACCTTGATGTCGTCCAAAAACTGTTAAAGGTGCTGTGTTTGCGGCGGCCCGCGTGATAGTTGCGGTGGCTCTCTGTATGTTTGAGAGGCCCGCGTGGAATAAGGGCCTTGGTTATGTTTGGACTGTTGGTGTGGCTGCGGTAATAAGAAAGGCTGTCTGATAGTTTGTAATGAAGGGCCGATATATACGGGGTGTGTGTATGTGCGTGTGTGAGTATTGTGAAGGTGCGCCAAATAAAAAAGAAATGTGTGTGATCAGTTCTGGAAGATAGTCGGGTAAGCATAAAGGCCGCGTCGTGGGGTGTTGGTGATGCTCGTGGAGAAGTATGCGGTGATAGTTCCTGGTTGACATAGCGGCATGTCAGTATGTGAGGTTCGCTGTAACAGCATGAGCGGCTGTGGGCTCGTTGGCGTCGGTGCCTGAGGCTGTCGTAGCATCTACTTATCAGAAAGGCAGTGGGGGTTTGCACCCTGTTATAAGTGTGAAGATGTAGTAGTGCTAGATAGTGGACCAGTGTGATCGCGTGTGGTTTTGCGTATTGTGCGGTGTGAATCGCCGTGGATTGAGGGTGCCGAAAGAAATCAGGGTCCGGCTGTTTGTAAGATAGATTGGCGAGCCTCGCTCTTGGTTGTGCGTGTGTAGATCGCGAAATAATCTCCCTGACTATGTTGTAAAGAAAGATGGTCCGGGAAGGACAGTTGTAGGGGTTTTAGGGCACTTGAATGAGAGGCTCGGGCTGTGGTTTGTGAGAGAAGTGGTGAGTCGGCATTGTAGAAAAAGGGTAGCGGAAAAGAAAAGAGGTAAAAACAGGCACGAGTGACGTCGGCCTGTCGTTGTCGATGTATCGTGTGTATCAGCGCTGGTCTGCTGTATGGAAATGGCTTGCGGTGTTGTGCCATCCTCGACGTGTAAGGACATAGTAAGTCCGGGCTGTGGAAAGGTGATGGCTAGGATGTAGCCATTTGGTCGACCACGGCGTTACCTGTAATTACAGGTATTGGGAGGATGTGCGGTTGCTACGGTCTGTGTGCTGTGTGTGTTAGCCCTCGTGCTGTCTGTGTGGCTGGCGTCGCCGCGGATTGTGGGCGTCATTGGGGGCCAGTTACACAGGCAGACCGGTACGCTACATATGCATACCAACGCGCGGGGTATGGAAGCCAGTATGTCGCGCATATAGAGCAGTATACTAGACAGTCTTACCACTATGGTAATTAAGCAAATCAGTATGCTGCAAACACAACTTGGAGAGTTACACAATCAAACCAATATGATACACACGCAACCAACACACGCGTGGCGTGTAAACCGTTATGTCATGCATACAAACCAATACATCACACTTGCCAGCCCGCATGGTAAATAGGAAAACCGGTAGGCTGCAAACACAACTTGTAAAGTTACACAAGCAAACCAATATGATACACACGCATACCGCCGTGCAATGTATGCAAACCTGTACGTCATGCATACAACCCGGTATACTACGCATGCCGACCACTGTGGTAATTAAGCAAATCAGTATGATGTAAACACAGCTTGGCACGTTACACTAGCAAACCAATGTGATACACCCGCAACCAACACACACACGCGGCGTGTAAACCGTTATGTCGTGCATACAAACCAATACAACACACTTGCCAACCAGCATGGTAAATAGGCAGACCGGTAGGCTGCAAACATAACTTGGACAGTTACACAAACAAACCATTATGATGCACATGCAGCCAGCACACACGGCATGCACGCCGTTATGTCATGCATACAATCCAGTATACCACGCATGCCTACCAATGTGGTAATTAAGCAAACCATTATGCTGCAAACACAACATGGAAAGTTACACAGGCAGACCACTATGGTACACACGCAACCAACACACACATGGTGTGCAACCCGCTATGTCGTACATACAAACCAATACAGCACACTTGCCGGCCAACGTGGTAAATAGGAAAACTACAAACCATTACAGCACACTTGCCAGCCAGCATGGTAAATAGGAAAAACAGCAGGCTGCAAACACAACTTGGAAAGTTACACATGCATACCCGTATGATCCACATGCATACCAACGCACAAGGCGTGCAAACCTGTATGTCATGCATACAATCCAGTATACTACGCATACCGATCAATATGGTAATTAAACAAACCGGTATGCTGCAAACACAACTTGGAGAGTTACACAGTGAGACCGATGTGACACACATGCAACCTACACACAAGGCGTGCAACCCGGCATGTCAGGCATGCAAACCACGCCGGTGTTGGATAGTGAACCAGTGTGATCGTGTGCGGTTTTGCGTATTGTGCGGCGTGAGTCGCTAAGGTTTTAGGCTGAAAAGAAATCCTGGTGCGCCGGCCTGTAAGGCAGATTGGCGAGCCGGCGGCAAAAGAAAAGAGGTAAAAACAGGGTCGTGTGGCGTCAGCCTGTCGTTGCCGATGTATCGTGTGTATCAACGCGGGTCTGCTGTATGGGAATGGCTCGCGGGGTTGTGCCACCCGCGACGTGTAAGGCCTTGGTAAGCCCGGGCTGTGGAAAGGCCTCGGGCAGGCTACACCCCGGTAGACCTCGGCGCTGTCCGTAATTACTGCTAGTAAAAGATGTGTGGTTGCGACGGTCTGTGTGCTATGTGCGTTAGCCCTTGGGTTGGCTGTGCGGGTGTCTTGGCAGCGGATTGTGGTCGTCGTTGGGGCACGTTACACAGGTAAACCAGTATGTTTATCTAGAGTGCGAACATTTTACGCACACGGCCTCGAGTAGTAGTGATTAGTAGCCACGCGTGGTCGTGTGAATGATTGTCTGCTGTGGTGTGTGAGGCATTGAGGGTGTGGGGGTGAAAAGAAATCGGAGTTAAAGTGTCAGAAAGATAGGCCGTTACCCCTGTCAGCTTACGACCGGAAAGTTGCGTGCTGATCTCTATGGTTGGGCCGTGAAGCCTAGGGGCGACCCTGTGGCTGTATGTGTGTGCTAGAGCACCTCTGTTGAAAGGCTATAACAACGGTTGTGTGAAAAATGGTGCTTTGGTATTGTGTGAAGGAAGGTTGGTGGAAAAGAAGAGGGTAGAGAGGGCTGTGTTGCTAGCGGCACTGTGTGTCGTCAACCCGCCGTTGCAGGGGTAACAGGTATATCGGCGATGGGGTGTTGTGTGGTAGTGGAGTGTTGATCTGTGTAATGGCGATTTGTATAACGGCCTGTGCAGTGATGGGCTCGTTGGTGGTGTGGTCATTGGGTACCGTCGAGTCCTAATAGTCCTAATGGTTCGCCAGCTTGTGACCCGGTAGAAAGGTGTTAGTAAAGTAGCTGTGGATAGCGGCCGGCTGGGGTGATGTGAAGGCCTCTCTGCTGCGGTGTGCGAGGCCTTGTAGGTTTGGGGTAAAAAGAAATCATGGTTAAAGTGTTCGGAAAGATAGGCTGTTGCACCGCTCGGCTTACAGCGAGAGAGTTGTGTGATGAGCTCTGTGGTTAGGTCGTGGAGAATGGGGCGGGCATATAGCTGTGTGTGTGCGGTAGAGCCCCTTTTGGTGGGAGTCTATAACCCTGCTTGTGCGGTAAATGCTGGTTTGGTATTGTGTGAAGGAAGGTTGTTGGAAAAGAAGAGGGTAGAGAGGGCTGTGTTGCTAGCGGCACTGTGTGTCGTCAACCGCCGTTGCAGGGGTAACAGGTATATCGACGCTGGGGTGTTGTGTGGTAGTGGAGTGTTGATCTGTGTAATGGCTAAAGTGCGTGGGTCTGTTATGTCTGGAAAGTGGTAAGGCATGTGTTACGCCGCTGTGTGGGCCGACCATGGTGTTGCCGTAAAATGGTTGTAAAAGACATTGAGGTTGTGCTATGCTGCTGCTGTGTGTGTGTGTGTGTGTGTGTGTGTGTGTGTGTGTGTGTGTGTGTGTCCTCACGCCGTCCATGCGGCTGATGTGTAATAATGACGGGGCCGTGTTTGGCAGGAAAGTTACCTACTACAGCGGCAGAAACCGCAGGGAGCGCTGTGCAGTTAACAGTTAGTGTACTTTAAAGTGATAATCCAGACCGTGAATGTATTTCGCGAGTTTTGAAGTCCACCTTACAAGGACTGTGATGCACTGTTGTGTGCAGGGCTGCATGGTGTGTGTGTAAACCATTATGGTACATACAGAAACCAGTAAGTCGTACATACAAATCAATATGGAGTACACGCAGACCGCTAAGGGCAGCAACAAAGCCGTTAGTGTACAAAACAGAACTATGCATACTCCATTAGGTGTGGCTGGTACGCCGTTCCAAATGACAAACTGCTGAGCTCAAATCCATGGAATGCTGCATTCCTGTGCAGTAAGGAGTGACCAGCTGAGGGCTCAAACGATTTACTTCATTCATGCCTCAGCCACATTCTTTTCACACGTCACGCATAGTTCTCATACTTGCATACTTTCCGCATTCCAGCACTTTGGGCCCACCTGGCCTAGCTGGTGCGCTCGTGTGACCGCAACACAGTGCTCTAAACAGTTTTATTTAAAATACCCTCCGCTAGTTGTTTTTGTCTTGGCCGCCGTATGTTTAACAAATATGAACACATCTTTTCACACTGCCACTGTTTACGCTGTTCTGGGCGGCCTCCGGGGACAGGCAGACCTGCGCCAGGCTTGCGAAAACAACTTGGGTGACCACCCCCGTCTGCAGCAGACGCTGCAGATGGGGAATCATTCCGCGAGTTAATACCCTGAGATTATAGACCGGGCCCACGGTCTGAGTAAATATTACCTGTTTAGAGGTCGTCTTTCTGAATCAATACGACACCGCGCTGCGTCAGATGCCTTCAACCCCTGGTAAACACAATGCTGAGCAGCCTGGCACACACGTGGGGAATCAGATGACCGGTGCGTAATGTTTTCACAGACCGTCTGAGGGCTGTGTGACCAGGGCATCTACAAACATGCTGCCCACAAGCCCCCTCTGAATGAGCTCTTTGCGGTGCATTTTAAAATTGAAGTCAGTTTGTTTTAGAGCCTGCCATCCCTGTGCAGCATATGCATCCCGGCAGAATACAAACCTTTATAGCTGTGCTTGTGTGAGACACATACTTGAGAGAAATGATGTGTTTTTTAGAAATATCTCCCTGACTACAAATGTCTGCGCGCACGCAATATTAACATGCATGGGTTTTTCATTACCGCTGTGCTTTAACAAATGCATGAGCCCTGCTATTTCGCTAGAACACGGCTCTTGCTGTGTGCCCGCTGTACTGAAAATGCATTGTGCTTTTCAACACCAATCCCACTGTACTGAAAATGCGTTGCTGCTTTTCAACAGCAATTTTTTGACACCATGACAACGCTGGGCTTGGTTCAATACTGAAAATTGAGATGTCTGTGTGCATTGGGACATTAGAAATGCACGGGTTTTTTCAGCGGTGTGTTCACACCATGGACTATTGAAGGGCTTGGTTCAGAAGACCCCACAACCTGCTCCATGATGCCTCAGCCGCACAGTTTCCGCATTCCTGGACTTTGCACCCATCTGCTCGCCGGGCATGCCCGGGCAGCACACTCTGCGCATACCACACATAGCTACCACGACCTGTTCCATGCCGTCATACCATTCCAGGCAGAGCTCTTACAGCTGCACACTTTCCACATACCGCGCATATTTCCCACAACCTAATCCATGATGTCATACCTGCATAGTTTCCACATTCCTGGACTTTGCAACCATCTGCTCTGACCGATGACGTCAGACCAGCATTCTTTCCGCATACCTACACTCTAGTTCCCACGGCCTGCTCCAGGACACCCTACATGCCGCATTCCACACATTCCTCGAACAGCTGCAGGGGGCGGGGCTTAATTAGCATAAAGGGGCGGGGCACCTGTCATCCTGAGTTTGAAGACTGGGGGCCCTATATACTACTGCCGTCGTTAGCACAGCATGCGACCGGCTTTGCATTAACAGATTGGAAGACAAAGCCCGGCAGGATGACTCTGCTCCAAATGAAGGAGCCAACGTAATACGAAACAGGTATTTTACATAACTGCAACTTGATCCCAGTTTCAAGGTTTCTAAGTCATTCATAAAATGAAGTTCAAATCAAGGTATTTTATTTACAAAATAAACAAGCTAATAACAGGTATTTTATTTACAAGGTTTTTTTTCATTCATGCAGTTTAAAGGTGTCTAAGACATTCAGGGCTTGGCCCAGTCTGTCAGGAATAAAATTAAGTTCAAATCAAGGTATTTTATTTACAATATAAACAGGCTAATAACAGGTATTTTATTTACAAGTTTTTTTTTCATTCATGCAGTTTAAAGGTGTCTAAGACATTCAGAGCTTGGCCCAGTCTGTCAGGAATAAAATGACGTTCAAATCACTTTTATTGCTCCTGTTTGTGTGCCGTTGTGACTACAGCAGTGCAGTGAACATGACTTGGGCCAAGGGCGTTTCAAGGTATCTAAAACATTCAGGGCTTGGCTCAGTCTGTCAGGAATAAAATGAAGTTTAAATCACTTTTATTGCTCCTGTTTGTGTGCTGTTGGGACTACAGCAGTGCAGAGTTAAATTTTCATTCTTTTCATTTAATGTCATTGCCAGGACACTCAGGGCTTTAGATCCCTTACCCACCGCTAACAACACCTATGACTTTGACTGAAGACCTCTGTACAAACCAGTATATCTGAGACGGCAAATGCAGGCCAGTATGGAGGAGTGTACAGACCTATATCAACGACGCTGATTAAGCATAGGCAGAAGAGCACAGTTCATTTGGACGGCAACAAAATAATGATGTGACCACAAACTGACACTTCAAATTCTATTCTTGCTAGACTACCAAGCATGTGTGAATGGGTTGATAACAGTTTGAATGCCTTTGCATTCAAATTACGCTATCAGCACCTCTGACACAAAACAAATGTCTTTTAATTTAATTTTAATTTACATTAAAAGACATTTGTTTGTCTCAGCCTCGGTGAGCGGCTGAGACTAAGGGGATATACATAATTAAACAATTGGGCACAGATTCACACATGCTGCCTTTTCCAGAACATATACATAATTAAACAAGTTGCAAAGACATTCTTTTTGTCTCTGTTACTTGTTTAATTTGCACGATAAAAGTTTGAATGCCTTTGCACAGGCTGTGATAATTATGCCACCCCCGGGAATGGCCACCCCCACCAGGGTTAAACAAGTGGCAGAGACAGCTACTTTAAAAAACGAATACATGGCCAGCATTCATTTTGGCAGTGTTTTTAGCACCTCATTGAGATGAATACATAGACTGCTGTGACAGCTACTTCTCCAGTACCACCCTGTATAAAAGCTGAGTGAGAGCTGGCAGAAGGGTTTGCACAACTTGGAGGTCAGTATCACTGGAGAAGGCACAGCAGACAGCGTGATTGCAGCCTACAGACACAGAAGATGCCTCTGCAATTTATTATGTCTCAGGTGGGCACAAAGCAGCTGGTGCACAAGGGCTTTGTGTACAGAAAGGAGAAGGTGTACAAGGAGAAGGTGTACTGGAAATGCATTGAGTACAGTACAAGCAGCTGCAGAGGGAGAGCAGAAACCCTGGGGGATGAGATTGGCAAAGTTACTGAGCACTCCCATGTGCCCTGCACAGAAAGCATCTTGGTGAAAGAGAAGATCAACCAAATGAAAGAGATGGCAAGAGGTGGAGCTACATCACCAGCTGGAATTCTGAAGGAAGTGACAGCCAACGTGCCATTTCAGATTGCTGGAAAGCTACCAAGACCTGACTTGCTCAAAAGGACCATCCAAAATCTTCGCCAGAAAAATTCAAGTATGCCCAGGATTCCAGCCCAGTTCAGTGACATAGACTTGCCCACCAGCCTAAAGGTAACTCTCTCTGGGCAGAATTTCTTGCTGTATGAAAACAATGACAATGTTTGTAAAGTCCTGGTATTTGCAACTGCAGCAAATCTGCAGTATCTACTGATGAGTAAAACTTGGCAGATGGATGGCACGTTCAAGGCTTGCCCAAAGCCTTTCACACAGATTTACAGCATCCACGGAAATGTTAATGGCTCCTCTGTCCCACTCGTATTTGCACTGCTTGCAAACAAGACCACCAAAAGCTACAAGGAACTGTTTGAAGTTATACGGACCAAGACAGTAGATCAACAGACAGAGGTATGTGTGTTGGACTTTGAACAAAGTGCAATGAAAGCCTTTAAGCAGGTTTTTCCAGCGGTTGCTCTACAAGGGTGTTACTTTCATTTTGCACAATCATTGTGGAGAAGAATCCAAGCTTGTGGACTCCAGAGCGAGTATGTGCAGGATACAGACCTGTCTTTCAACCTAAAACTGCTGGCCGCACTGGCATTTGTGCCCTGTGATGCTGTCAATGATTACTACACAGAGCTCCAGCAGACTGAGTATTACCGTGACAACAGCGATATGCTAGATGCGTTTTGCACATATTTCGAGGAGACCTGGGTGGGTAAAAGCACCCGAAATGGGAGGTGGGAGCCCCGCTTTCCAATTGCACACTGGAACTGTTACAATTCTGTCCTCTCAAATGGTGCTAAAACTAACAATGCTATTGAGGGCTGGCATCATGGCTTTGCCAAGGCTGTGGGACAGTACCATCCCAACTTGTGGACTTTTCTGGCCAAGCTGCAACAAGAGCAGTCATTCACCGAACTGAAAATTGCTCAGGCAATTGCTCAAGAAGTGAGGCCACCCCGAAGGAAAAGATACCGAAAACTGCAGGAGCAGCTGCTGCTGATAGTGCAGAGTTATGGCAAGGTCACTCCTATGGATTACCTAAAGGGGGTGGCTTTGGTTATATGCTTCAAAGTCTAGCATGCCTATTGTATGTGCGCTCTGTATTTGTGTAAATAGCTTTTGTAACAAATACTACTGATGTTGGTAGAGCATTTGATGATGTATGTCAAGGTATCAGTCTCAGCACAAGTATTTTCATTCATGTTTGGTGGGGGCTTTGTTAAAAGGGGAAATAAAATTGGTGGAAAAATGTCACTGGCCTGTGTGTGCGTTCTTTACTACCTTTTTACTCTTTTATTGTGGCACAAATAACTGTCTGCAGCTGATATTACATTTTTACATATTTGTCTCAACTGGGAAACATATTTGTCTCAACTGGGAAACATTGCTAATGTATACCGATTTTGTGAAAAATGTTTGTGCAATTGTGATTGTTTTCTAGCATCTTCAACAGACTCCCAATGTCATTGGATACTTGAGCGCCCACCTATAGCTCCTCCACACTTTTGTTTCTGCATTCTCTGCACCACAAGTATCTGTGTTATTTAATTTATTTTTTGTCAGCAAGCGGAATTATGTAATAATTCCACCAGCGCTTTACTGCAAGGGGAATGCCACCCCCCATACTGAGGGCTAGTGTAGCTATGAGCGGAGATTTCCCCTCCAAAGGCGTTGTGGGGTCAAATTCCTATATGATTTTAGCGGGATAAAAAGGCACAAAAACAAGGAAAAATGTTGTCTAGAAAGCCTGATGCCTTTTACAAAAAAATAATTACATTTGAATAGAATTATGCCTTTTTTCCAAGAATTTGTGCTGAAAAACTACACAGCCAGTGACCTAAAAGCCGCTGACTGTGTAGTAAAACTACACAGCCAGTGTACAAATTCACAATTCTGCATGTTCCTGGTGTGGAAACAAGTCCTGCATGTTTCCACACCAGCAACATGCGAATCAAGTCTTGCCGAGGCGGGGCTGATCCACAAAGCAGTCGCAGCCGCCTGCTTTTCTCCAGGAATAAAAATAAATATTGCACCCGTGTCACTTATGAAATTACTTACACATGCTTTTTCAATCTCTGAGTTCTGGTAAATCGTGTTTGTAAACGTAAAGTACTACGTGCTGCAGGGAGGAGGCAGATGGTAATCAGCTTTACTGGATGCGGAAGGAGCTGCCTGCTAGCACGAGAAGGTAGGAGACACAACGTCAGAGTGGATCAGCCCCGATGCTGCACAAAAAGGTAGACAAACCTTTTAAAGCAGTATATTTTACATGTCTCAGGCGCTGCTCTCCCACGCCTTTTCACGGGAATTCGTATAATAATCCCCTTTCTCCTAAAATGTTTCGGTGGGCACCCCCTCCATGCATGCGCCACGGACAACAAGCCTTTTACAAGCAAAGAAGACAAATAATTAGTTTAAAAAAAATGATAAAGGGTGCTTGTGAAACACAAGACACAAAAAGATTATTTTGTTGCAGAAAAAATGATTAGCCCCGATCCACGGCTTTGTGTGAATGGAAACAGGTTTCCATTCACACATGCTGCTGCTGCCGTTCGTGGAAACCCATTCACACATATGTGCGAATGGGTTGCCACTCTGTTAATGGAAAGCCGTTTGCACAGCATGCAAACGGCTTTCCATTAACAGATTGGAAACCCATTCACACATGCTGTGAATGGGTTTCCACCAACTGCACGTTCGGAGGCTGGTGGGCGAAGTTCGCACATCATGGCTTCGAAAACCACAGTTTCACAATTGAAACTGTGGTTTTCGATTCGGCCGTTTCGCATGCATTTTTTCGTGCTGTTTAGCATTCGGAAAAAAGCATGCGCCACGGCAACGTGGAACCGAAAACAAAACAAACGCCATTTTAAATAAAATGTCTGTGCACATCTC
>JASBQK010407773.1:0-12194 GCA_030264995.1 Desmognathus ocoee | reverse complement strand
ATGGAATATTAGATCAAGCTGGTTACCCCATTTGTGGGTGGGCCCCGCAAAAGATTTGTGGAATTCTAGGGCTTCTAAAGTTTGCCTCAGCTTAGTAGTACCCCTTTCATCTGGTTTGTTATAGTGGATGTTAAAGTCGCCACATACCAGGAAGGCCGGGCAACTCAGGAAAAGATCCTCTGGGAGCCAGTTAGAGGAAAAACTAAGAAATACAAGGCCTGTCCAGTGCGGCGGGAAAATGGCCGCCGTGTGAGGCTGCGGGCGTGCCACCTCTTGCTCTCCCAGCCCCGGTCCACCATGAGAAGATGGGGGGGGGGCTACCAGAAAGTAGAGGAAATCTGACATTTCAAGTCTTTTTCATTTCCTGATGCCTGAAGTTATTGGTTGGCAGCGGCAGGACTATGAGAGCTGCTCTTTTTTGTATAAAACTGAGAACAACAGTAGAAACTCCTGAGACGCGGGGTCAGCAAGCAGTTTCTATAACACTTATTGCCAGGCTGGGCCCCCGTTGGTCACCTATGATGAGAAAAGGGGTTTGCAAAAGCCCCAAGAAAAATTTGAGCAAAAGCCAGCCCTGGAGTAAAACTGCTGGGACCACTAAATCAACCCTTCCACGCGTGATCCAGGCACCCTCGATATCTTTAAAGCAGCGCTCTCTCCAGACTCTGCAGGGGAGACCGAGGACTGACACTGGCAGGGAAAAAACTAAAAGCGGCTCACTACTTACATATTTTCCCGTTCTTGAACAAACGCCACATTCAACTTTACATCTTCAGCACGCGACTCCTCGACAGACCCAGGGGCTAATCAGCAAAACTCAGCTGAGAGGGGTGCCGAGTGCTCCCTGCTCTGTTTCCTCTGAAGAATTATTGTTACAGAGCCGCCTCTCAGCTGAGCTCTTCACGCTATCGACGCCGGATCTCAGCCTGGGAAGCCAGGACTCGCAGCAGCTGATCGAGAGGGAGCCGTCAGCAACAGCTGACTCGGGTGAGACGCCAGCGGGAACCCAGCTGCTGCTCCCGGGAGAAACGCCAAAGCAGGCAGCAGACGATAGCGGTCTTCATGAACAGAACTCTCTGCAGCAGCAACAGCAGCAGGTAAACTTTGGCCAAGGTAGCGAACGATATTGTGAGAAAGGGGGTAAAGACGGACAGACATTTGAGAATAGCTTGAGAGACAGTATTTTGGGAGAGATAGCTGTCCCCTTGGCTATTAGCTCTGTGAACGACCTTCCAGACTTCAAGTTGGAACAATTATTCTTAAACCCAATTACTGCAGCTCTGGGAGTGTTAGCAGAAGGCAAAGGGGAATCTACTAACTCACTGTCATTTGCACAATTAAGGCAAAACCACTATCATCATCCCCCCTCTTCTCTATCACTTCAAACGCTGAAGTCCTCTGCTGGGTCTCTTTTAAGCAGCGCTAGCCAACTGATCTTGGCACTAGAAGGAAAACCTGACTATTATAACAAGACAACTGCCCTGCAGGGGAATAACTGTAACTTGGGTGCTCTTCAAGCAAAAAAAGATCAAGCGGAACATTTTCAACAGCACATACAAGACCCCATACCAAGAATCAAAACGGGGAAGCGAGGCCGCCCCAAACAAAAACAAGATTCGAAGTCACCTTCTATATCAAATACTTCATCAGACAGCTCACTATTGACTTCTCCAGATTCTAAATTGGCATGTAGAGAGTTAGAGGAGATTGCAACCCCCCCGACTGGCTCGTCTGATCAGATCGATTCAGCTGAACTTAGTGGGCAGCCGAGCTCTTCTTTCTCTCCGACTAATATGAGCTCCAATATTGACCAAACTATGCTTCAAATCATGGCCAAATTGTCTGACCTAAGCTTGGGTCAGCAGACAATTAGAGAAGAGATAACGGCTTCTCAAGCCAAGACAGACCTCCAGCTAAAAGAAGTCGGTCAATCTATAGTCAGTATTGGAGCACAAGTTGCAGTCGCTCTCTCAAGAATCTCTGAGTTAGAGGAGAGACAGAGCACGGCCGAAGACTCTTTACAGGTGCTTCATAAACAGATGACAACTACCAATACTGAAATGCAATTTCTAAGAAAAAAAACCCAAGACCTGGAAGATAGGAGCCGTAAGAAGAACCTTAAGTGGTACGGCATACCAGAGGGGTCTGAAGGGACAGACCCCAGTAAAGTTCGCCTGTTTATTATTGATTTGTTTCGAAAAGCCTTTCCGGAGCTGAAGGATTGGAATCTTGAAAAAGACATACAAGTAGCCCACCGTACTCCCCCATTCATGTCAACTAAAACCAGCAATAAGAAGGAACCACGTCCATTCACAGTTGCATATGGCGACGTGCTTCTTAGGGACGAAATGGTAAAACTTACTCGCCCAAATAAACCACGAATATTTGAAAGCTATACTCTGTTCTCTAGAACTGACATTTCATCAACTTCTGCTTCAATGAGATGGGAACTGCGCCCTTATATTGACAAGTTTAGGCAACTGGGGGCGAACGCCTTTCTTCTGGACCCAGCAAAACTTAAGGTGGTCTCCAAGAATCGCACGCACTTTTGTCTTTCGGGCGAGGAAGCACAAAAGGAATTGGAATATTTGCAGTCAACTCAAGGGGGAGGGGCGACGGTGGGGGAAAAATGCCATATTGTACTTTAAGCGTACTTTAAGTCTTAGATTGCTCTCACCTTTTACTATGGCTAATTTTCTGCTTTCTTTATCCCTCCCGAGGCATTTTAATGTTCAATGAATGGTTCTTCCTTTCTATGCTTAAGGGACCGGGCCTGGGAGAGGGGGCCTTAAGCCCCAAATGCGCTCTCTATCAGCGCTAATGCTAGGGAAGCCTCCGAGGCAGGGGAGAGGGAGGTTTAGGGGAAGGATTTTGGGGAGGGGAGGGGGGGTAACTGCACAGTTTAAAGGCACCTATTCACATTTAGTATTTTTGATTAAAGAGAAGAGAATAAAAAATTTTAATACAGAGGAAAGGATTTACGCTATGCTTTGTTTAGATGGCTAGAGGGGAAGGCAAAAGGGGCCTTAAAGTATTTAGCTGGAACATTAATGGCATGCTCCAAAAAGAAAAGCAAGATAATATAGCTGATTTTGTTCGACTCTCTCAGGCGGACATAGTTTGTCTACAGGAGACTCATCTATTAAAGAAAGACTTGTCTGTCCTGAAGAAGTTTGGAGCTAAAAATACTTTGTCGTCTTGCAATACCCAACACACTAGAGGAGTGACTGTATTAATATACAATTCAGATATAACTGTCTCTTACTCCAAAGTATGTCATATGGGTCGATGGGTTCTAGCTAAATGCCATATTTTCAATAAATGCTTTACTATTTTCGCCATTTATGGCCCTAATCAAGATGACATTCAATTTTGGCAAGAAATCCAACTAGAAATTACTACTTTGCCGAAGCCATATATTTTATGTGGGGACTTTAATATTCCACTTGATTTGGCATTAGATAGAACTGGTCGGTCAGATTCTAAGTACATGTCAAAATCTCGAGATATGGTCCTCCAGATGATGTCTAATTTTGACTTGTTGGATATATGGAGAATTAATAACCCCCTTGAGAAGCAATTTACCTTTTTTTCTTATAGACATATTCAATATTCTAGGATAGATTACTTTCTTATATCTAAGGAACTTGAACTGACTAGTGAGAGTCAGATTCTAGCAATCAATATTTCTGACCACGCCCCAATTGTTCTGAATATAAATTGCATTAATATTCCAACTATTCCTAGACGCTGGACATTCGATCGTAACTTAATTAATGATCCAGCATTTGTTGAGTCGACTAGAGAATGTATTAGAGAGTTTGTGGAATTTAATCAAAACTCAACAAACATTATTATGGTATGGGATGCTTTCAAGGCCTTTATACGGGGCGTAGTTACTAGCTTTGTGATTAGAAAGAAGAAGCTAGAAGAGGAAAAGATAGGCAAAATCTATAATAATCTTCTGTATGCACAACGCGATCACTCTTGTAAACTAAGTATGGGGTTACCAGAAGACCCACTTGATCTTGAAAGGATTAGGAACTTACAAACACAATTACAAGTGCTAAATCAAGAAAAGGCTTTTAAAAATACCTCGGCATATAGGCTGAAGGCTTATGAACATAGTCAGTATTCTGGACGACTATTGGCGTTTATGTCTAAAGAAAAGCAGGCCTCTGAAAAGATACTTGAGGTATATGATTCAAATGGTCACTTGACTAGGGGCGACTCTGAGATTAGACAGGTTTTTCGGGAGTTTTACCAGACACTTTATCATGAAGATAAACTCCAACATGATCATCTGATGGAGGAATATCTATCGAAATTTCAGTTTCCAACTCTGCAAAGAGATGCCCAAGATGCTCTTTCTCACTTAATAACCCAACAAGAACTAGTGGGAGCGATTAAATCAGTCCCCTTGGGTAAGGCTGCGGGCCCTGATGGCATCCCAGGCGAATTTTATAAATGTTTTATGCATGACATTAAACCCTTACTTTACGATCTGTATCACTTTGTTCAAGAAAATCATGTCATTCCAGGAAGCTGGCAAGAAGTAAATATCTCTATTTTTCTTAAGAAGGATAAGGACCCAAAGAAATGTGGGTCGTATCGACCTATTTCTCTCCTGAATGTCGATAGTAAACTTTACGCGAAACTACTCGCTAATAAACTGAATATCTATCTCCCTACTCTAGTCTCAACAACACAACATGGCTTTGTCCTTGGTCGTTCCACTACGGCCCACACTAATCTGGCAACCATCCTCATTGATCAAGCCACCACAGATCGTTCTCCTTTAGCCATCACACTATTAGATGCTGAAAAAGCATTTGACAGATCGTGTTGGAAATATTTATGGCGAATAATGCAGAAATTCGGCTTTCCAGATAGCTTTATAATGAGTGTGCAAGCACTATATATCAACCCCAGGGCATCAGTCATTGTTAATCAAGATATCTCGGAATCATTTCCAATACAACGAGGCACTCGTCAGGGCTGTCCTTTATCCCCACCACTCTTTGCGCTATACATAGACCCTTTAATACAAGCTCTTGAGAGCATGGTAACCATTCCCCCAGTACCTACTCAGTTGGGATCTATTAAAGTAGCAGCCTTTGCGGATGACATAGCAGTCTTTACGACTGATCCAGCGACAGCCCTGCCAGGCATCTCTTTTATAACAACGGAATTTGGTCAATATTCAGGGTATAAGCTTAATACTGATAAGACCGAGATTTTGACACTTAATTTGCCGGATTTTCAATCGCCACTTGTTAAGTCTTCTGTCAAATATTTAGGGGTATATCTCCATTCATCATTTAAGGCAATGCATGATCTAAATTATGGGCAATCTCTAAGGCAAGTTGAAACCCTTTTACGACGATGGCTATCTCTCCCTCTATCCTTAATAGGCAGGATTAACTTGATTAAAATGGTCATTCTGCCCAAATTTTTATACCTATTTAGAGCCCTCCCGCTATCAATCCCCTCCTCCTTTTTTCGCAAAATTAGATCTACCTTAGGCTCCTTTATATGGGCAAATAAGAAATCCCGGCGGGCATATGATTGGCTCAGGCTAAAAAAGGAAGCTGGGGGCCTTCAGCTACCAGACTTTAAGCTGTACTATTGGGCAGCTATGGGAGGACGCTTGGCCGAGATACAGAATTCAGGCAATTATTTAACTTCTTTTGATGTTATCTGCCCTAAGGAGCGGATCAATTACTTATTTTGCTACCCGAAAGGTGTCTCAATGGCTAATATTAAATCAAGTCTGTTGAAGGGCCTTATTAAATTATGGAGAGAGCTAGCAAAAGAATTTCTTATACAAGACTTTTCAATATATACCCCACTATGGAAGAATGATAGTTTTTCAAATACTATTACGGATAATATATCTGAATCCTGGCGCCAGAAGGGGATTCTGACTCTCGGCCAGGTGGTAAGGGAGGGAGCTTTATGCTCTTTTGAAACTCTCCATGCTGAATTTGATATTCCACATAGGAGTCTGTTCAAATATTTTCAACTGAGGGAAATTTTTCTTCAACACAAGGCCCGAATGCCTTTCGGTGAAGCTTTAGAGGTGGTTGAGATGCTGCTTAAAAAAAATAATAAGATATCAAGCTATTACGAAATGATGATTAGGAATGTCCCACACGACCTTGAACGTAAAGCTCAGAAATGGAGCGCATTAATTGAGGAACCACCTACTTTGGAAGATATAAAATGTACAATTAAACTATCTAATAGAGCGCTTCTCCCTGCTAATCTCAAGATGAATACCTATAAGACGTTATTCTGTATGTACTTTACACCCGATTTGGGAGTTAAGTTTTCAATTCCTCATCTGGCTCAATGCAACAGATGCCAAGAAAGAGGAGCTGACTTAGTCCATATGCTAGCTACTTGCCCAAGACTATTAGGTTTTTGGAAATATGTTTTCAAAGAACTAACTAAAATTTGCGGTCAAACTTTGGAACCATCTATTAAAATTATTCTTTTTGGCTTTGACCATACTTTAAATAAGGAACTATGGCCCTTTCTTACAGTAGCAATGGCTATTGGCCGCTTAACTATTACCAGAAACTGGATCTCGGGTTTAATACCAAGTGGAGAGATATGGACTAAGCAGCTAATGGAATCTTATTATAAGGAAACTATTATATTAAACAAGTGGGGCAGTTTTGATAGGCTTCGCTCAGTCTGGGGCCCATTGCAATCTTATGTCTATACTATGGCTAGTGAAGATCAGTAACGGATTTCTAGACCATTTCATATGTGTAACCTTTCTCCCTAGCTTGGAAATCGTAATCAAAGTCACTTTTATGTACTTTAATGTATTTTAATTCATTTATGCTTTGAATTTATCCTTCCTCTGTAGAATGCTTTTTCTTTTGTTTTGATCTCTTTCTCTGATTTAAGATCAATTGATGCCATTGAATGATGTATACTTAATGAATTTCAATAAAAAAATCTAATAACTCAAAGACACGACCTTTCCACATGATTATTTACATCACATGAAGAATTTCTAACCACATCATTTTACCCTCAATTCAAGGAACCTTGAAAACTCAGATATTTGAAAATTCACATGAAAGAGAATGGCCTCATATATATCCAATATAGGATGAGAGACTCAGGTCTTAACATCCTTTAAATAAAAGTATAGTAGCTTCTTTCTCAAGATGTTGTCCAGATATTTTCCGAAATGTTCTCCCTAATGATAGAACCTGTAGAACCTGTATAATTAGCATTTGAAAGCTTGCTAAAGACATGATAGCAAACTACATGCCTATAGGCAATACATTTTAAGTAGGCATAGCCATTGTTTGGGATTTGCACAGCAGGTGGAACTGGCTCTGTTTTCTATAACACAAACAGATAATGTGATGGGGAATCACAAAACCATAAGGTTAAACTAAATAAATAGTACAAGCAAGGATACAATTTCATCTCAGAAATGTTTGATATGCTAAATTCCGTGAAGTAAGCTTGCATGTAATTTGACCAATCCATAGATGACATAAAAGCATTTACAGAATAACAAGTCCCAACATCACATTTATTGTCAAATACACTAGTTGAACTGCACACCACAAGAGTCAAAGGTTGGCAGAACCAGAGGACACAAATATATAACTGCACATGCATCCTATAACCAATATTATAGAATGAAGTAGTGCTCACCCTTTGACAGATGACCCAGAAATCATAGAGGAAAGTCAACTATGCATATCATCCATTCTATTTATACATCCTCAATATAAAATATTTTCAGTTCAGTACATATGAGTTTGGACAGAAACACACGTTTTGCTGTTTTGACTCTATGCTCTATGCTCCATGCTCCAAATTTCTACTCCTCTCTGCTATTTTTTTTTTTTTTTTAAATCTTTATTTCTAGTTTTTCATATATAAACACATTACAATTCATGAATACAAATAATCAACATTACATTTTCCCTTAACAGCCCTTCTACTACACACACCCATTCACCCCTTCCACACTTCCATCTCATCACACAAAATCAACAGTCACTCACTCATATACAGTTTCACACTCGTTCCTCACATTCTTAATCAAAGTTTTCCTCTCCTTTACTATACAAATAATTTTTAAAATCTCCCCATATATCAGGTGGGCACTGCTTATGATGCATTAGTAATGGTGTTAGTTCTTCTTGTTCCTGGCAATATATCAGGTCGTTTATCCAGCCTTGCCGTTTTGGTGTTATTCCTTGCATCCACGTTCTAGCTATTACTCTTTTTGCAATTGCTACTGCTAGGTTGACCCACCGAGCCTTCAGTTTGTCCATCTTGGGTAAGATACTCAAAAAAATCACTTTAATATCATTTCTCAATCGCACTCCTATAATCTCCGATATTTCTTTCATTATTACCTCCCAAAAAGCATGTATACCATCGCACCCCCACGCCACATGCAGGAATCCCACATTAAACTCCTCACATCCTTTGCATTTTATGTTTTCAGTTGGGTTAAACGTATGCAACTTCTCAGGTGTTACATAGCATCTCATCAAGTATTTATAGTGGATCAACCTGAGACGCATCGACTGAGATACATTCCTCGTTAACATACACGCATTATACCAATCAGTGTCATTCATCGTTTCACCAATGTCATCTTCCCATTTTCTTCTCACTTTCAAATCTTCCATCTCACCCTCACTTCGTATTATATTGTATATTTTTGATATCTGATGTGCTTGTCCCCCTGTAGTCAACATATGCGTCAGCAATACATTTGAGCTCGGTTCCTCTTCTATATTTCCCCACATCCGTTTCATACAGTATTTAATTTTCTTCAATTTCATTATCTCTAGAATACCCCCACCTGCTTGGTCCAAAATATCTTTCTCCTCTCTTAGTTTCCCTTCTTCATATAAATCTTGCACCTCACTCAGTCCGCGCTCATCCCATTCCCACAGATCTTTCTTGTTTATTGTGCATTTCTTCTCCTGTAGGTACCAAATCGGTAGATACGAGCTGTATGCTAGTTTCGTTCCATTCTTCCTCAGCTGTTTCCTCACTAGCTCCTGACTCACGCCGGCTGGACTTTCCTGATGTTTATATTTAATCTGTGGCATACACACCAGTTTCCCAGCATCCCCCTCATCAAACCATTTCTTTTCAATAACTACATGTACATCCACTGGTGCATCTGCTAGCCATTTGATCGCATGCTGGGTGTGCGCGGCAATGTAGTATCCTTTAAAGTCTGGTAATGCGAACCCACCACTCCCATACGTCCTAATCAGTGTTGTGTAAGCAACTCTAGGTGGCTTCCTGTTCCAAATAAATTCGAGCAGTTTTGTTCTACAACATTTAAAAAAATCATCTGGTATCTTTACAGGGACATTGTTAAAAACATAGAGAAATTTTGGCAGGAATACCATTTTGATTACTGCTATACGTCCCGCCAGAGATAGTGGGAGGTCTTTCCATTTCTCACATTTGGATTCTAGGTACCGTAACAGCGGCTCTACATTGTGTATATACCATTCTCTAGGTGAGTTAGCTATCTGAACTCCCAAGTATTTGAATTTGCTCACGCACTGCAATTGTGGTATTTCCATAATGTTAACTGTCTGGCACGACCCACATGGAAAGTACACAGTCTTATGCCAGTTTATTAAATACCCTGACACCTTGCCATATTCTCCCAGTATCCTTACCGCTTCCTGAATATCCACTCGCGGGTTCCCGAGGTACAACAACAAGTCGTCTGCATACATAGATGCCAGAACTCTGTCTCCTTTAACCTTTATCCCCATCATCTTTCCTGTTAAGCATCCATAATAGTGGTTCGGCTACTAGAGCAAACAGCAGGGCTGATAGTGGACAACCCTGTCGTGTACCTTTTTCTATCTTTATGGGTCGTGATCTGCGTCCATTCACATTTATCCTTGCTGTTGGATTTGCATACAGTAATCTCACCCATTTTATCAACTGGGTGCCGAACCCGAATTTCTTAAGCACCGCGAATAGAAAATCCCATCGTACAGAATCGAATGCTTTTGCAGCATCGAGTGATAATATCCCCACCTCGTCCTCACATTTGAGACTGGCCAGTACTGTATACAACTGTCTTATATTCGTGGAGGTGGACCTCCCTGGGATGAATCCATGTTGAGACCTCCCTACTAACTCAGGCAACAGTGGTAGTATCCTATTTGCTATTACTTTAGCTAGAATCTTTAAATCCGCATTTATCAATGATAGGGGTCTATAAGCATCCCTCTCTTTCATATCCGCCCCTGGTTTCAACAATAATATTATGTCTGCTTCATTCATCCCATTTCCCCATTCTCCATTCCTACGCGCTGTCACAAACAACTCCAACAATCTTGGGGTCAGCACATGTGTATAATGTTTATAAAAATCCGTACCGAATCCATCCTCTCCTGGCGCTTTATTACAGCTCATCTCTTTAATTGCTATCTTTATCTCCTGCTCTGTTATTTCAGCATCTAGCTCTAATTTAGTTTCCAAATTTAATTGTGGCAACCCCATATCCTGAAGAAAATTATTAATACCTCCCGGATTTCCCACCTGTTCTTCTCTGTATAGTTGTTCATAATAATTCGTGAAACAATCTAATACTTCTCTTGTTCCCCATGCTGTTGTACCATCCTCTCTTCGTACACTATGTATGTATTGTTGTCTTTTCTCATCTTTCAGCAATCGTGCCAGTAGCGCCCCTGACTTATCCACTGACAAATACCTTTCCGCTGCATTCATCCTTCCCAGGTGTTTAATTTCCATTTCCGCATTTTCAACATATGTCCTTTTTAGCTTATAAATTTCTTTTAAGACAGTGTCTTCATGTGATAACACGTATCTTTCCTCCAAGTCACACAGCCTTTTTTCCAGATCATTCATTGTTTTCCTCAACGCCTTCACAACACCCTTCCCCTCTCCAATCATATATCCACGCATTGTACACTTGAACGCAGCCCATCTAATCACTACATCCGTCTCATCCGCCTTATTGTGTTCAAAAAACTCCATAATATGTTTTGTCATACTTCCCTCAAATGCCACGTCTAGCATAGTATCTGGTCTAAATCGCCATCTAGGCATACAGCGCTCAACTCCACTCCAATCTATTGTATAATGCAGTGGACTGTGGTCCGAGAAAGTACGCGGCTCCAGATATATTTCTGATATGTGTGCCAGTAGTGAGTCAGTCACCAAGAATCTATCTATTCTCGAGTGCATATCATGCACCGTTGAGTAGAACTTGTATCCTCCGTTAGTCGGTTTCAGTATTCTCCACACATCCACCCAGCTATACATATCCATATACTTCAATGTCAGGTCTGCACACTTAGGTGTTGGTCTAGTCACCTTTGATGACCGATCCAGTTTCATATCTAAAACATAATTGAAGTCTCCACCCACAATCCATGGGATCTTTCCCCACTCCTGCACTCTAGCAAAAATCTCGTTCACAAATTCAATGGAGTCAAAATTTGGGCCATAGATATTCAACATCACCACCACTGTTCCATATAGTTTCCCAATAATCAGCACATATCTACCTTTTTTATCTGCTATCTGGTGCAATAATTCATACTTTACATTCCTGTCAATTAAGATACATACTCCTCTACTGCCTCTCGTGTAAGAGGCGGAGAAGGCCTGCGCCTTCCATATCTTCAACAAGCTGGAATATTCCTGGGGCATCATGTGAGTCTCCTGCAAGAATGCAATATTAATTTCCTTACGTCTACACCAATTCCTAATTTTTCTTATCTTAGCTGGACCGTGTAATCCTCTCACATTCCAAGTTAACACCCCAATACTGCCCATTTCATTAAGTTTCTCATTTTATACCCACTATTCTTCACTTTCATCAACTTCCATACATACCATTCATACCTCACATACCGCAAAATCCCCTTCCCCCACCCCCAGGCTCCAAACCAAACCTGAATGCCTTTGCCCCAAACTTTGTGGGTAGTGACTATAAACAAAAACCAAACAATCACCACCCCCAATTTTAACAATAACGCTATTAATGTAGGAGAACACGTGCGCTCAGTAATCACACCGTATATCAGTCACTGTAATTAGTCCACGACCAGCGCATCTCCTCCAAGCTCCACTCCTCTCATGCATTTTCATTTTCTTCCTGCTTGTATTGTTATCGCATCTATCCGCTTCCT
>JASBQK010396664.1:0-12196 GCA_030264995.1 Desmognathus ocoee | reverse complement strand
GAGCAGTACCTCCGCTGCTACATCTCCGACTCGGGGAAAAACTGGAGCGAGTTACTACCCACCGCTGAGTTTTCATATAACAATAATTATCACGAGAGTCTCAAAATGTCCCCTTTTCAGGCAACCTATGGTTTCCACCCAAGGGTCATCCCATCCCTTCCCAGAGCCACACCCCAGGGCCCCTTAACAACCCCGGGGGCTAGGTTCGACACCGTCTCTCAAAACCTCAGAGATGCCCAAGACAGACATAAACGCTGCGCAGATAGGTCTAGGAGGGCTCCCCCAGATTTCCAAGCGGGCGATTGGGTGTGGCTGAGCTCCAGAAACTTACGGGTACCAGGGATGACACCCAAGCTAAAACCCAGATATTTTGGTCCCTTTCAGATAGAAGCCAAATACTCACCACTTTCCTTCAAGCTGAAACTACCAAGAGGGTGGAAAGTCCACCCCACCTTCCACGTTTCACTGCTAAAACCAGCTCGGAAAACAACAAGGACCATGACCCCCAAAAATGTTAAATAAAGTCATTTTATTATGGTTACCTAAAGGGGGGGGAAATGTAACAGGGGCACCCCATGTGATGTGACCACCAGCGTACAGTTAGTAGTTAGTAGCAGTATACTGTAGATAGGTTTGTACATATGTAAATAACAATAACAGCACATGTTTTTATAGTTAGTACATTGTAGATAGGCTTGTACATAGCTCCACCTGAATGGACCCCCTGGGGACACCGTCCGTCGGAACCATGCTCACCTCCAAGTTCTAAACCGCCGCCCTGGCGCTTTGGCAACTGCTCCCACTGGCCTTCGGATGTGTCTTGTTCTTCTCCTCTTCCTGAGGCCTGCAGCCGAGCGACAAGAACCTTGAACCAAGAACCTTGAACCCCTCCGGACATCCCTGGACTCCTTCGGTCCGGTAACCTTGACCCCCATACCCTGTCGCTGTTTTTTCTATTGGGCTAGCCCGCCCCCGGGTTGGGGCTCGCGCGAGCGAGGAGGCCGCTTCCTTCTGCGTCTCCCCACGCTCGCCTCGGGTCCCCTACTCAGCTGAAAACCAACGCAGGCCCTCACCGCTGGGCGCCTGCAGTATCTCTCCTACCGCAGCAGCGGCTCCCCGCCAGAACGGGAGCTGTACCCTCTGCAGCCCGCACAGCCTATCAGCACAAGCAAGGCCACAGCCACGACGTGCGACGCCACCTCGCCCTCCCTGGTGGTTATAGGGCACTGCATGCAGAAACCAACATTCCCGTCATCTCCCAGCTGCACCACCCGGCGCCGCCCCCATCAGGTGAGGGTTCTGTTCCTCGCATCACAGATGGGCAGATAGGGGGTAACTCGGGAGCGTGAGGGGGTGTGTAGGTCTTAACGGACTCCCCCCTCTGTATTGTAGGTCCCAGAATCCCAGAATCAGCCCAGCAGCTCTGTAATTGCCCAGAGGATCCGCAGCCAACCCTGTTCTTCAGCCCAGCAGCCCTGTAGCAGCCCAGTAGCTCCGCAGCCCTGCTCATCAGCCCAGCAGCCCTGCAGCCCAGCAGCTCAGCAGCCCTGCTCATCAACCTTCACCCCTCCTTCCCTTGGCGGCGCCGGCCCCCTGGGTCTCCAGCTCCTGCAGTCCCAGGCGGCTGTAACCGCTCCTCGCTTCCATTTCCAGCCCAGCCTCACGCAGCTCTCAAGTAAGTGCTTGTTGTAGTGAACGGATAGTTGAGCTTTGTGACAGATTGCCAAAGCCTCGCAGAGGTTCTGCCGGAGATGGAAGAACTTTTGGAAACGTTAACCTCCCGTTTAGGGAGTTTAGAACTGGAGATTCGTGAGTCAAGGAGGGAATTTCAGTCCGTCCATTCTAGGCTCACCGCCCTGGAGGAATCTGAGGTCCTGGAGGCCCAAGGCCCTCCCGACCCTGAGCTAGATATGCCGCGGCTCTCCCTACCACACGAAATGGTGGTAAAGCCTAAGGAACTAAAATTAACCTCACCAGAGAAGTACGCAGGAGACCCTCAGCTGTGTAAACAGTTTTTTATGCAGTGTTCCTTACATTATCTTGCAAAACCCCTGCAGTTCCCTACAGACCGTGCAAAGGTGCTCTTCTTGATTTCCAATTTGACCGGAGATGCCTTGAATTGGGCCAGTCCTCTGGTCGAACGCCTTAGTCCCTGGCTAGACGATTTTGACACCTTCTCCTTGGAATTTAAGAAGGTGTTTGACCGTCACTTCTCCACCCATGCTAAGCGAGTCGAGTTCCTCAACCTGAGGCAAGGGGGAAGGGAAATAACGGCCTATCTCAATAAATTCCAACAATTGGCGACTGAACTAAATTGGGCAGAGGAAACACAGTATTCTGTATTCTTGCAGGGCCTAAGAGATGAATTTAAGGACGCTCTCCACGCGGTGTACCCTATGCCCACCACGCTTAGAGAACTGATTGACCTCACCCTTCAGATAGATTTGCGCATCAGGGAACGTCGTGGGGAGTTTCAACGAAGTACTCGACGGTTCCCTTTAGTCATTCCCCAATCCACTCGGACCCCCACCAGTGTCAATGGGGGAAAACAAAAGGACGAGTCCTCTGGTTTCACACCTCCCAAGTCTCAACGGCGCCCCCCACTCACTGATTCAGAGAAGGACAGGCGTAGGAAAGAGGGTTTGTGCCTGTACTGCGGCCAGTCCGGACACTTGGTGCGGGATTGCAAACTTGTGAAGAAATCCTTGGCGTCCAGATCTCCGCAACCTGAAACCCTGTCCTACGTAGAGGGGACACAGGATCACTCAGCGGAGGCGGAAAACTCCAGCGCCCAATAGAGTCCGGGGAAGTTCGGTTGGGCGCCTGCACCAATTCCCCAGCTACCGATACTCAAAGACATCTCCCTACCATCAATTACCTCCAAGCCGACACCAAATTTGTTATTCTCCCCGCAGAGTTCCCAGACGTGATTGGTGGGAAAACCTTCCCTCTACTCTTAGACTGTGGCGCCCCCGGAACATACATTGACCTGGCAACTGCCGCGCAATACAATTTTCCATTAGTAGATAAGCTCAGCCCAGAACATCTCCGATCTATTGATGGGTCTACGCTGACGTCCGGCCCTGTTACCAAGAAGACCGCTAAACTAAGGATGAGAATTCGGGAACACGAGGAGTGGGTGGAGTTCGACGTCATCGCTTCACCCCATCACCCACTCATCGTTGGTATGAAGTGGTTGGAGGAACACAACCCCTTGGTTGATTGGAATTCTAAGGAACTACAGTTTCGACCCAAGACCATCAACGGTATGTCCGTGCCACTTCTCCCGGAATACCAAGACTTCGCAGACGTTTTCTCCGCGAAGGATGCGGAGCAGCTACCTCCACATCGCCCATATGATTGCCCTGTGGACCTGATCCCGGGAGCCCCCATTCCACACGGGAAAATTTACTCGCTATCACTCAACGAGTCTGAGGAACTGGAGAAGTACATTATGGAAAATTTAAAAAAAGGGTTCATAAGACCTTCCAAGTCCCCTGCCGGGGCCCCGATATTCTTCGTTCCCAAGAAGACTGGAGAACTTCGACCCTGCATAGATTATGGCGAACTCAATGACATTACTATAAAGAATAGATACCCTCTACCGCTCATCCCGGACCTGCTTGATTTGGTCAAGAAAGCATCCTGGTTCACCAAACTGGATCTCCGGGGTGCCTACAATTTAATTCGGATCCGTGAAGGGGACGAGTGGAAAACTGCGTTCAAGTGCCGATTTGGGCACTTCGAATATCTCGTCATGCCGTTCGGACTCACCAATGCACCAGCAGCTTTCCAGTATTTTATTACTGATATCTTTAAAGACCTGATTGGACGTTCTTTAGCCATCTATCTTGACGACATACTGATCTACTCCACGGATTTAGACCAACACGTTAAAGATGTGCAGGAGGTGTTGCTCAGATTGCGAAAATTCTCCCTTTACGCAAAATTCGAGAAGTGCGAGTTTCACACTCAGAAGGTAACCTACTTGGGTTACATCCTCCGTCCGCATTCCGTGGAGATGGACCCCGCAAAAATTTCTGCAGTGCTTAATTGGCCACCGCCTACTACCGTTAAAGAAGTACAGCAATTTTTGGGGTTCTCCAATTTCTATCGGCGGTTCATCGCGGACTTCTCCAAACTGGCGGCCCCGATTGCAAGACTCACCCGGAAAGGAGCAGCCTTTTGTTGGACTCCGACCCACCAAGAAGCCTTTGACGCTCTCAAAGCGAAATTTTGTTCGGCGCCGATTCTCACCCAACCGGATCAAGCTCGGCCATTCGTCGTTGAAGCAGATGCCTCTGATGAGGCGGTGGGTTGCGTACTCTCCCAGAGGGGTAACAATCTGGGTGTCTTGAAACCTGTAGCGTTCCATTCTCGGAGATTAACGGATGCGGAAAAAAACTACACCATTTTGGAGAAGGAGCTCCTCGCCATCCGGGAAGCTTTCCTCAGATGGAGACATTATTTGGAAGGAGCCAAGGAGAAAATCGAGGTGTGGACGGACCACAGGAACCTCTTGTATTTAAAGAAAGCGCGATGTCAAGGCGCAAGGCACGCCAGATGGGCCCTTTTCTTTTCGCGTTTTAACTTCGAGATATCATACCGACCTGGGTCTACCAACCGAAAAGCAGACGCCCTCTCCCGGATAGGGTTCCCGGGAACCAAAGTTGATTACTCCCAAACGCCCATCCTTCCGGACACCTCGGTTATCGCTCAATTGGACCTGCAAAACGGGTTAGTGAGGGACTTGGTCGATTTTCCCCGCTCACCCCAGGGACGGGAACTCATAAGGGACCTCGAGGGAGTTTCCACCGATGAACTAGGCATGATTAGAGTTAATGGGAAGATATTCGTCCCCCCCGAGCTGGTCCATGAAGTACTTACTCAATGTCACGACTCGATTTGGGCGGGACACCCCGGGTACCAAGCCACCAGGGAAAAGTTAGGGCGGGATTTCTGGTGGCCCACTCTGAGCAGGGACTTACGAGCCTACTTAGATGCCTGCCCTACATGCGCCCAAGCCAAGTCTAGCCACACCAAGCCTTATGGCCTCCTAAATCCCGTCCCTGCACCCTCACAGCCGTGGGAAAAAATAAGTATGGACTTTATCACCGATTTGCCACTCAGTTCAGGGAATACCGCAATATGGGTAATTATTGACTATCTCACCAAGCTCGCCCACTTTGTTCCGCTTAGGAAAGTACCATCTGCTAGCACTCTAGTAACTCTCTTCATTAAGCATGTGGTAAGGGCACACGGTCTCCCTAAGGAAATAGTGTCAGACAGGGGACCCCAATTTGTCGCCAAATTTTGGAGGGAGGCCCTCAACCAATGGGGGGTAACACCAAAGCTATCCTCAGCCTATCACCCCCAGACCGATGGCCAAACCGAGAGATTGAACCAAACCCTGGAGCAGTACCTCCGCTGCTACATCTCCGACTCGGGGAAAAACTGGAGCGAGTTACTACCCACCGCTGAGTTTTCATACAACAATAATTATCACGAGAGTCTCAAAATGTCCCCTTTTCAGGCAACCTACGGTTTCCATCCAAGGGTCATCCCATCCCTTCCCAAAGCCGCACCCCAGGCCCCCTTAACAACCCCGGAGACTAGGTTTGACACCGTCGCGCAAAACCTCAGAGATGCCCAAGACAGACATAAGCGCTGCGCAGATAGATCTAGGAGGGCTCCCCCGGATTTCCAAGCGGGCGATTGGGTATGGCTAAGCTCCAAGAACTTACGGGTACCAGGGATGACACCTAAACTTAAACCCAGGTATTTTGGTCCCTTTCAGATTGAAGCTAAATACTCCCCACTTTCCTTCAAGCTAAAGCTGCCAAGAGGATGGAGAGTACACCCCACCTTCCATGTCTCGCTACTCAAACCAGCCCGGAAGACAACAAGGACCACGACCCCCAGAAATGTTAAATAAAGTAGGTTTATTATGGTTACCTAAAGGGGGGGAAAATGTAACAGGGCACACATAGATAGGTTTGTACATAGCACACATAGATAGGTTTGTACATAGCTGCACGTATTTATAGTTAGTGTAAATAATAACAATAACTTAGATAGGTTTGTAGTTTGTACATAGCTGCACCTGGATGGACCCCCTGGGGACACCGTCCATTGGAACCACGCTCACTCACCTCCGAATTCTAAACCGCCGCTCCGGCGCTTTGGCAACTGCTCTCACAGGCCTACGGATGTGTCTTGCTTTTCTCCTCCTCCTGAGGCCTGCAACCGAGCGACAAGAACCTTGAACCCCTCTGGACATTCCTGGACTCCTTCGATCTGGTAACCTTGACCTCCCGTACTCTGTCGCTTTTTTTTCTGTTGGGCTAGCCCGCCCCCAGGTTGGGGCTCGCGCGAGCGAGGAGGCCGCTTCCTCTCGCGTCCCCACGCTCGCCTCGGGTTCCTCCTCAACTGCAGACCAACGCAGGCCCCCACCGCTGGGCGCCTGCAGCACCTCTCCTCCCGCAGCAGCGGCTCCCCGCCAGATCGGGAGCTGTACCCGCCGCAGCCTGCACAGTCGATCAGCACAGGCCACGACGTGTGACGTCACGTTGCCCTCTCTGGTGATCAGAGGGTACTGCATGCGGAAATCCACAATCCACAACCCCATCACCTCCCGGCTGCACCACCCGGCGCCGCCCCCATCAGGTGAGGGTTCTGTTCCACACATCACAGATGGGCAGATAGGGGAAGACTTGGGAGCGTGAGAGGGAGTGTAGGTCTTAACGGACTCCCCTCTGTATTGCTGTATTGCAGAATCCCCGAATCAGTCCAGCAGCCCTGAAGCAGCCCAGTAGCAACCCTGCTCACCAGCCCACTGCAGCCCAGCAGCTCAGCAGCCCTGCTCTACAGCCCAGCAGCCCTGCAGAAGCCCAGCAGCCCTGCTCATCAACCTCCACCCCTCCTTCCCTTGGCGGCGCCGGCCCCCTGGGTCTCCAGCTCCTGTGGCCCCAGGCGGCTGTAACCGCTCCTCGCTTCCATTTCCAGCCCAGCCTCACGCAGCTCTCAAGTAAGTGATTGTCGTAGTGACCTGATTGTTGAGCTTTGTGACAACCACCACCACAGAAGAAGGCACGATTCTACACGTACACTTTTTTTTTTTTTTTTAAATTCTTTTTATTGGTTTTTATAAAAGTATCAAATAACAATTCATACATTTAGTCAAACAAAAACAATAATCAAGTTACAAAACAAAAAATACATCAACTGTGCAAGTCTAAATTCATCTTTCCACCTATCCTTTCATCCACAACCCTTCACATCCATACAAAAATAATGAAACATCCCACACAACCTACATCCACCATACTCATTGCCCATCTCTAAAAAAAAACAACACAAATCAATTCATATCGACATACCACCCTCCAAATACAGCTTCTATTCAGATTCTGCACCCGACTCCTCTTCACTAAGCCCAGCTAAATGCATCCTAAAGTCACTCCATACATCCTTCGGAGTCTGGGTGCGGGGCATGATCATACGCAAAACCATCTCCTGTTGTTCACAGTTTATTAATTCAGCATACCAGTTCCCAATTGTTGGGGCCTTGCATTTAGTCCAGTTCCTGGCAAGAAGCAGTTTGGCCACTGCCACTGCCGTGTTTACCCATTTCAGTGCCTCCGGCCTCATGTGTGGCGCTCCACCCATAAATGCATTTGTTATGTTGCATTCCACCTCCATTCCACATATCTGTGAGATTTTAGAGAACACCGCATCCCAGAAGGTCTGTACCTCTTGGCATTGCCACACCACATGTATAAACGTAGCACCCACAAGCCCACATTTGTTGCAACAGTACTCAGCATTCTCATAATATCTGTTCAGCTTATCTGGTGACATATAAGAACGCGTCAAAAATCTATAATGGACTAGTCTGAGGCGCATGTTCAACGAAAGTCTGCCTGTCAGCTCGCAGGCCTTTACCCATTCAACATCAGAAATATCAGACCCTATATCAGTCTCCCAGCTACTTCTACATTTGGGAGCCCCCATACTGTTCCTGTCACGAAGTATCTTGTAAATTGCAGATACTTGGTGGCCTACTCCAATCGTTGTTAAAACATGTGTCAAAACCTGTCTTCCCTCGGTTCAACAGGGGAGTCTTTCCACCTATCCTTCATGCATTTTTTCAACATTTGCCACCGCAGCCACACAAGGCCTCCTCCTCCCGCCATCTCCACCACATCTTTGTCCTCCTGTAGCTTCCCTCCCTCATGTAGGTCCTGAAGCGTCATCACGCCATTCTCCAGCCACACAGCAAACATTTTAAGGGATAGTCGAGGGCTCCTAGCAGACACGTCCCAGAGCGACATGTGCTGGCTGTACATACTGCCATCATTCTCTCGCTTACATAGCTTGCGCCATAACATTAGTCCCACCTTTGCCGGGCCCGGCCCCCCTATCACTCTGACTCTGTCATCCGTCAGTAATCTACTCGCCTCAATGCCATCAAACCATTTTTTCTCCATCGCTACTTGAGGGTCCGTCTTACCCATCTCAAGCCACCGCACAACATGATGCAGCTGTGCTGCCACATAATAGAGATACATGTCTGGGATCTCAAAGCCTCCATTCAAATACGACTGTGCCAGCTGCGCATATGCTATCCGCGGCGCCCCATTCTGCCATATAAACGAAGTGATCATCGATCTGCATGCCGCAAAGAACATGCGCCCGATCGCAATGGGCACATTATTGAATACATATAGATACTTAGGCAACAGCAACATCTTGACCAGCGCAATGCGCCCCGCCAGCGACAATGGAAGCCTGGCCCATCCCACCACTTTCTCTTTAATGTATTCAAGTAGAGCCCCATAGTTTAATTCATACAACCGTTCCACAGTGCGCGCCACCCGTATGCCCAGATATTTGAAGCTAGTATTGGCCGTACGCAGCTGAGAAAGCGGGGCCACGCGTGGCGCCTCCCTCCCAAATGGAAAGTAGACCGATTTTGCCCAGTTTATTCGAAATTCAGACCACCTGGCGTGCTCCTCAAGTACCGCAGATACCGCTGTAAGCTGAGTCTCTGGGTCCTCCAAGACCACCAACAAATCATCCGCATATGCCACTGCAATCGTGCGCACACCACGAACTGTAACTCCGAATTCCCCGCAATTCAGTCTGAGGTTTGCCATCAAAGGTTCCATGCATAGCGCAAAAAGCAGCGCCGAGAGGGGGCAACCCTGTCTCGTCCCACGTTCGATCGGGAAGCGCCCAGAAACTGTTCCATTCACCGCTACCATTGCATGCATATCAGCATATAGCAGCCTCACCCACTCAGTGTACACACTACCCAGGTTAGCTTTACGCAGGACTGCCATCATGTAGTCCCATCGCACCATTTCGAAGGCCTTCATAGCATCAAAAGAGACAAATGCCACTCTAGAGTTCTCCCCCACCGTCGCCGTAATGTCAAACACGCGTCGTATAGGTTGTTCAGTGGACCTACCAGGTACAAAGCCAGCCTGATCAGGGTCCACAAGACCAGCCAGGTGTGGCAGCAGCCTGTTCGCTAATAGTTTTGCCAATATTTTCATGTCTGTATTGAGCAAAGACAGCGGCCTGTAGTCCGCACATTGCGTGGGGTCGCCACCCGCCTTTGGGATCAGCACCAGTTTAGCCAAATTCATGCTTTCAGTCAGTGTTCCCCGCTCAAGCGCCTCATTGTAGACCGCACATAGCAGTGGAGCAATGTCAGCACTGAAGTGTTTGAAGAATTCGACACCAAAGCCGTCAGGCCCCGGCGTCTTACCTCCAGCTAAGTCCTTAATCGTGGCTTTAATCTCATCTTCCGTTATTTTCATAGACAGTTCCGCCACTGCCTCACCCCCTAGTCTCGGGAGATTCAGTTTATCAAGATATCTCTGTAGGTCAGCCATCTCAACCTTAGGTGGGGCAGCGTAGAGTTTCTTAAAGTATTCATAAACGATGTCTAGTACTTCTCTAGGGTCTCTAGTTAGCGCACCCAGCGGCCCAGCAAGCTCCGTAACACAACAGGATTTTCTATGGGGATTCGCAATTCGTGCCAATAGGGAGGACGCCTTGTCTTTCTGCCAATACGCCCGTGCTCTAGCATTTACTCCCTGTAACCTGTATTCATGCTCCGTTAGATCTAAGTATTTCTTACGGAGTTCTACCACTCTACCCATCAGATGTGTGGTGTGCGTCAGGTAGTAGTCCTCCTCCACGTCCCTGAGTGACTGCTCAATCTCACCAATCTGTTTACGCAGGTCTCTAAGCAGAGATCCCTCCATAGCTCCCCACACCCCTCTCAGGTAGCACTTCAGGGCTTGCCATCGCGCCAGGTGTGTCGTGTCTCCTTCTTTGTTTCAAGAAACTCGCATACGTTCTTCCTTGCCTGCGCCTCAAAGTCGCCATCAGCCATGGCCAACGGCTTGTACTGCCATCGGGCCAGCTTATGCAATCCGCGTCTCCACGCCAACGTAAGCCAGAGCGGGCTATGATCCGAGAGAGTGCGCGGATCAATGTCAATACTCACTATGCAGGTCACCAACGCTGTCGACACCAGGAAGCGGTCGATGCGCGAGTACATATCATGTACTGTGGAGTAAAAGGTAAAGCCTCCCTCCCGTGGTCTCAGCACCCGCCATACATCGAACAAGTCATACTGGTCCATGTATTCCAAGCAGGCGCTGCCACTACTCGACAACGGCCTACAGACTGCAGAGGACCTATCATTTAACATGTCTAACACAAAATTGTAGTCACCACCCAAAATCCAGGGCATGTCTCGCCAGCGTCCCATTCTCTCAAAAATTTCCCTCACAAAAGACGCATCGTCAAAATTCGGTCCATACATGTTGGCTATCACTAACGGCTTGCCCATAAGTATACCTGCCACTATGACGTATCTGCCGTTACTATCGATAGCCACGTCTATTGCATGGAAGGGGAGTTCCTTCTTAACGACTAACAACACTCCTCTACTACCTTTAGTAAAGTGTGCAGCAAACCTGTTCGGTCCCCACTCAGGAGCAAATTTGTTATGTCCCTCTTGTAGGAGGTGGGTTTCCTGTAATAATATCACATTAGCATGCTTCCTGTTACAATATTGTACCACCTTACGCTGCTTAGAGAACATATTCATCCCTCTCACATTCCAGCTCTCTATTTTCACCAGATGCTCAGCCATCGCCCCGTTTCACAAATCGTCGCACACATGTCTTATCAGTCGTTTCCCTAGCTATTTCTGAGGCTTGCATTACTGTTATAAACATTCCAGACATCCATTCATCTCCGCCCATGTTACATCCTGGTCTCAAACTTGCACTTTCAACTATTTCCCTAACCCCCCATCCCCGCTCTGTCCCCCAACTCCACAGAGCTGACTTCCCAAACAAATAACAAACCATACCACAACTTCAGGTACTTGTCACGTACACACCTGTCCAGATCAGGAGCTCCCGCCCACTGCTTATTTTCACAATAATTCGCACACCGTCGCCTTTCTGTCTTTGCCCTCACTCTCTCCTCTCCCCATTATTTCTTTTTTTCCCCTTTTTTTTTTGTTTGAAGCAGTCCCAGCCGCCACCATCGCCAACAGCATAGTATTATCAGCTGCATCACGCCTACAGTCCCACAGCAGTGCCGCCCCACCGCAAGTCCTCACTAGTACCGCGGTCCCTCACTGCCTCCAGAGGCAGCACCAGGCCCAGGGTGATGTCATCCGCGCGCCAGCCATAGGCCAGGGGGCCAGCATCCATGTTCACCCGACGGGGGAAGGGCCCAGTCCAGCGGTCAGCACCTCCATTCGTCAGCTGCACAGTAATGCCCCGCCCCCCCAAGGCCACGACACAGGCAGCCATCAGAGCCATAGGAGGGGGAGGGGCAGCACAACACAGCGAGCATCGCATTCAGTGGCGGGACGCGCTCTGATTCGATACTTCCCATGCCAGTCACAGCTCCTTGCATGTCCGCCATTTCACATGTACCGCCAGAATACAGGCTCAGTGTCCCACCTCCGCTCCTCCACAGCACCGTAGCAGCGCACATCAGGTACTCCAGGGACGCCACCGTTATTTACAATAAAGGAGAAAAAAGCAAAAAGAAAGCACAATGTACAACACACCAGTTGAGGCCAATCCCCCGTGCTCCACGCCTGCTCCACCTGCACACCAGCCAAAGGCCGGGGGGCCAGCGCTCATCATCAAGA
>JASBQK010385556.1:0-12296 GCA_030264995.1 Desmognathus ocoee | reverse complement strand
GGTTCATGGGGAGGGGGGGCTAGATGGGATGGGGAGAGTGAGGGCTGGAAAGGAGGGGAGTGGAAAGCCGTAGATGAGAGCAGAGCGGAGGGAGCAGATGTAGTTCGCAAAGTCAGAGGTGGCTTCGACAAGGAAGGTGTCGACAAGAGAGAGGGGGAGGGAGGAGTGACTGGAGGTGAGGAGGGGTTGGCAGGAGGGGGAGCAGAGGAAGTAGAGGGAAGCAGGATAGGAAGGGGGAGAAGTATAGGAGAAGTACAGGAGGGAGGGGGGATACCAAGAGGCAGAGCAGGTGCTGGTCCGCACTTCCACAGCTAACACAGCCAACACGTTGCAAGCACTTCGCAGATGCTTCGCTGGACACTTCTGAAGTGCTGCTGATATAGGGAGAGGGAGAGAGAGACCACACCCACAAGCGGAGAGGCAAGGCACAAAAAACGAGTGGAACAAATTAGGGAAACCCTAAGTAAAAACAGCTGAAAATGAATAAAAATTAAGCAGAGTCACAAAGGGGAGGAGGAGGGTGTCCTCAAGCAACTAAACAGGGATCCTAGGCTGATAAGCCCTCTTTCAGGGGATTGGGATACTCCCCTTTTACCATTACTCAGTCTGGTCAGCTGGCAGAATTAACCAATGACACATTAGGAAGGTAGAAAATCAAAAATGGCAGCTGCCAGGAAAAAATGGCAACATCTGCTCTTCAGGATAAAGACCAGCACACCATCTCTGACCCCTGAGTTCACAGGGTTTCTTCTTGGCAGTTGATGTCCAGGCTCTCCCATTCCAGGGTTTGTAAAGTCAGTGGCCAGTTCATAGATGAATCCTGCTAGCTTATCTGATGCCTAAAGCTATGGTACTTTATAGCTGTGCTTGCCCTCACAGAACCTCTCAGGGCAGGGCACACATGTGCTAGTTCTTTTTAAGAGGCATCAAAGTCTCCTCTTCTGTAATGGTGTGGATTGGGGGAGAATAGCACCCCCATCGTCACCTGATACACCATCATATGGCTCTCTTCCCACAGCTGCAGATAACAGATTTTTTTTCAAGAGAGGTGCTGTCTGAAACATCCTAAAGATGGCAATGTGGATCCACATGTCAGTCCTAACTACTGTAGCCAATTTACCACATTTATCCTCCCATTAGTGCAATCGAAAAGCAAAAAAAATCTGAGAAGTGCTTTCAAATGTGGCATTCTCTCACGCTTACAGTTGGAAAAACGAGTGAAGTGAAATTTCCTCATAATTGTGCCTGATTATGACTTTGCACTTAATTTAAATGCTAAGACTTTAAAGGCCTCATTATAGTGGACCGGTTTTTCCACTAGAAAACTGCTAGTGGGGAGACCGACCCCTGCCTTCTGTGCTGCTCCATCTGATGCCTATTTAAAGTAGACGCCTATGCGTCAGGGACATGGTCCCACTGCCGGCATTGTATTATGTAAAGGCAATGTGTTTGCCCTTAAGTTATACACCACCGGTGACGGGACCATGTCCCTGCCACATAGGAGATCTACTTTAAATAGCAGATGGAGCCGCCTATTATAAAAAAGAAAAAAAAAGAAAAAAGCACAGGCGCAGGCAGCTATGGCACCTCTGGGACAGCCAGGCCTGCCCCATTGGGGGTCACTGGTCAGCTCCAGAGGTTTGAGCCATCGCTATGCAAAACACCCAAAGTGTTACTACAAGTCATACATCTTCCTACAAGAGAAAAACATAATTTGAATAAATAAATCGCTAATAAAACACCTTAACTGTTTATGTATGTTATGGATTATTGTTTGCCAAACAACTGTGTCTTTCTGTTTTATGTAATTTCAGAATTGAAATTCTAATGGCACTCCACAACAAAGTATTGAAGCCAAACTTGGTGGGAGATCAAACTTTATCTGGAATTATGATTCATAAGGTGTTCACCAGTAAGGCAATATATTTAAGACCAAGTAAAATGATACTTGCATGCGTGCCTAGAGAACCAGACCAGGTATTCATTTGGTTTTTAAGTTATATTAAAGTTTATCTTGGCTAATCTATTACCAGTCATTGTACTGCTTTATAAAAATCGATTCCCATAACTTCAGTTATTGTTTTTAATCCAATTTTAGTTCGTAGGCTAATTTATTTGTTCTAGCATAGATAATTTTTGCAGGTTACCTGTAATACTTTTTGAGCTTTGAGAGATGATAAACCACAATTTACATCTCTGTATGTTACAGATGGTCAGTGTACAAACAGTTAGCTAGCAAGGGAGTTTACTATTTTGTTGGAATGACACAATGCCAGAATTACTCTGAAAATTGACATTTTGATTCATTTCCTCCTAATCTGTAATTCTACTGCAAGTTTCAGTGGTTATTGGTGAAAGAAAAAGATAAGCACCGAGCCTTGTGATTTAAACATTTTGTTTAAAAGATATTGTGATGTTGTGGAGGTATTTCTAGTTTCAGTTTTCCCATGTCTAAGATTAGTCTCAAATGTGAATGAGAGTTACTGTTCCTGTGTTGATACAAAATACTCAATTTAAAAAATATAGTTGAACTTCCTCTTGATTAAACCTACAGGTCCTCAGAGGGTGTTGGGTATTCTGTTACCAATCGTGTTTGATATTGCACACTAGTATGAACACAAAAAAGTAGGCTGTGTACATAACCAATTTATGTTGCATAACCCATTTATTTTACTTGTAAAAAATATATTTGTGTCAGCTTTTGTGGATAATATTGTTGGAATGCATATTTGTATGAATGCATGTTTGTCAGAGTTTGTGTTTAATATTGCAATATTTTTTCATATCTCTCTTTCATATATTTTGATTGTCAACCTCAACATATTTGATAAAAAGCAAAATACTATATCAGATAGTGATATGGAAGATTCCGATTTTACTGGTAACAAAGAAATTCTGGAGCAAAGTCTAGAATTGGAAAGGTATGTTTTATGCAAATGGCAGGATAGCAGTATTTTACTGGATATCATTCAGTAAACTTTATTTTAGGTTTTAAGTTTTACACATAATGCATCTCTGCTTAATATGTTATTGTCATTATACATTTCATATCAAAGTAAAATGTCTACATTTGCGTTGCAGCATTAACATGGCCTATGCCACCTAATTTTTCTAATTTCAGTTCAAAAGCTCTGTTATAAATGGTCTTATTCTGCATCACCTTGGTCATAATAAAGATAAATATTGCACCAGTTGGCTTGTTAAAAATGGTTTTGTGTTGTACAGAAAATGTGTGGTATTGTAAAATAATAACTGTTGGTTTTTGCAGTGTCAAATGCATTTGTGTTTTTTTTCCAGAACTGTAGCAATGCAAATGCAGCAAGATCCAGAGCAGAAAGAGAGTGAACCCCCAGCCTGTGATTGGCTCTATCATGCAACACCTATATTGGAGCAACAGTCTTTAGCTACAGAAATATTTTCTGCAGAAATGGAGAGACAACCACAAAATGTGTCAGAGTTAGCCACCGAAACATGTGCAGCTGTTTCGAGTATTTTAAATATCTCCAATTTTGAAACGGATCATGCTGCCAGCATCAGTTTCCAAACCCCACAGGCTACAGATCAGTCAGAATATGTTCTGACTGATCCATACAAGTAAGTGTTTTCTTGCTTATAATAATTGCCCCACATTGGTGGATCTTATATTTTTTCTTCAGCGCTACCTCAGCGCTAAATCAAAATCCAGATTACAAGATTATCAGTAATGCATATCACCAAACCCATACAGTAGAAGACGCAGTCACTAAATTATGCTAACCACTTACCATATGCTTTGAATAGCACATGAAAATGCATTTTTTATGTGTTATTTAAAACATGCAGTAGGGATAATTTAACTCATGTGGTATATCGAATATACCATGGCATCATTGTTCTCCAATGATACTATGACCTCGCCTATCCTTTTACCATGCAGTGTACCTCAAGGATCTTGCTTTTCACCAACTCTTTATGACATCTACACTCGTCCTCTATTTCATCTCTTGGATTTAATGGGCATCAGCTATACCAACCACGCTGACAATACCCAGATTCTCCTAGAACTCACAGGAGATCAGTCTCACTCGGCGTTAATAAATGGAATCTATGCCACCAGAACTCCCTGGCCTTGAACAAAAACAAAACAGAATTGCCGATACTCAGCTTAGGGCTGACCCTAGAAAAATGAAATCCACAATATAGTCAGTTCATTACTGCTGGTTTCTCCATTCATGTAGCCTCGCATGTTAAGACCCCTGACATGTACTTTGACTAACAGCTTAACATGGTCAAACTTGTCACTCACGTAAAATCTTCCTGCGCATATCTTATTAAACTTCCCATGCAAATCAGTCCATACTTTTCTGACCGCAATAGGTCCACTATGGCTTGTGCTTTGATTCATTCCAAACTGGATTATTTTAATTGTCCAAGTCCATGTCCATGTCTTCCAGGGATAACCACTTATGGTAAATGGAACAGATGGTGAACGACCATGGTCTATAGTATAAAGTAATATTAAAATACAGAGTAAAATGGCAAAGACCTGGGACACCATAGAACCCTGATCATGGTCAGATCAGGGACAAAAATACACCAGGGACAGACATTTGTGAAAAGACAAGGATGACCATTGCCGTACAAAGTTAACTCTGTTTGTCAGTTATAGCAGGGGCAACAGGAGAACAGGAAATGCTGCTGCAAATATGAAAGTACATTAAAAAAATAAACAATAGAAGGACATTGTAATATATGATGGGAATTGCATAATTTTGTATTTCATTTTGTGGATTATTCCTTTAAGGAAAAAGTTTAATCAGTGCCCATTTCAGTGTTAGTCGCAGTTATTGGGTTTATCAGACAGTACAGTTTATGTTGTGTCAACTAAAACTTACAGCAAACTTAGTGCTTGGGCACAAGCATTTTACTGTTTGGCAGAAAAGACTTTCTGAGAGAACACATGTTGATAACTCAAGCATCTTTGCAAGTGTCCTACTACTACGACTACTAGTACTACTACTTCTGCTACTAATAATAATAGTAATCCTAATAAGCCTTTATTGGGCTTCATCGGCAGTGGGCTTCATAATGCTAAAAAATATGCATACAAAAAGTAAAGGTAAAAGTTCTGGTTAGCGAACCCCCTAATAATCCTCAAATGTATCTAAAAACTAGCTGACGTTCCAGTAATAAAATCAGTCAGCATTATGATGCTTTAGTTAACTGTCTGAGTTTCAGGCACTTTTAAATGTGAATTCATAAGGGATAGATTGTAAACCTGAGGCGGGGAGGGTGTTCCACATCTAAGTGCCCATACAAGCAATTAGTCAATCCCCTTTCTTTGTCTTTTGTTCTTTTGGGGATAGAAAACAGTTCTGTTGCCCTTTTTATCGTGGTCTGGCCGCGGGGGGATGGGAGGGAGTAGACGGGGATGGGGTCTGGCGAACCAAGCCTAGCAATAGAAGAGAGCTGTGCCAGAGTAGGCTATTCAGATCCATAGACCAAATTTCAGCAAGGCTTGTTGATGGATTGTGAGCTATCCCAGGAACCATCTGTATACTACACTGTAATACTTTTTTCTTGCAGATTTATTTGATATTACAATATTGTAATAAAAGTGAACACTATTTCACAAAGAGATAAATACAATTATAGCAAAACATTAACGTTCTAAATAGCTGTTCTTTTGTCATTTTCCCTTTACACAGTGAGTACATCCATCTCCTTGACAATATACCACTTGAAGATATTGAAGTCAATGTCAGTCAAGAAAACATTGTTACTCTGGAATCTTCACAAGAAAGGCAAGAGCAACATAATCTAGCTGTAATGTAATATTAATTAAGCATATATCCAAGCTTGTATTAATGTTTATTTACAACAAATTAATATCTCATCTGTTATTTTCTAATCAACTAGCAATATTATTCTTAATCAGAACAATAACATAGCATCCTAGGATAGGCATCAATATTGCAAAATTGAACACAAATGTCTGTTTTTAAAGGCAATGAAGTAGATAGCATCTATCACTAGGGGTTACATATGTTGTGTTCTTTGTATAGATACATAAGTGAAATAAATTATTTAGGAACATCAATCTCATATTTGGGGAATAATAATTTGATAATCCACATTTTCATTCTTTACATTTTGATAATCATGTTATTTTGATGGAAACCTAAAGGTTGGGTTATTCAGAATTTGAAATGGGTTTCATGTGGGCAATGCATTGACCTCCTATGCCTGGAAACCATCATAACAAAAAGTACAGAGCATCAGTTATGTTTCAATCACGTTGGCACATTTGTATTGGCCATTTAAACACTAGTTAGCTCCAAATGTTAAACATTGTACACTGTTTACATGATACTTAAAACTATGTGTTTTTTTTACTAATTGTTACATATTCTTACAGTGTACTATTGGAAGATATTCTTCGTAATATATCCCAAAACATAAATGAAGATAAAATTAGCATGTTTAATGTTAATCGATCAAATATATGGGAAGGTGCTACGCGTGGATTTAAACGATCATCCTACTCACCATTAAATAAAATGTCAGTGAAATTTACGGATGATGTTGGCACTTCAGAAGGAGCTGTTGACCTTGGAGGACCTCGTCGTGAGTTCTTACAGCTACTTATGAAGTACATAAAACGTTCCTGCATGTTTACTGGTCCAGAGAATGAAAAATGTATTCTCCAAAATAGCACAGGTACTACTAACTTTTCTTCCGAGTATTTATTTATATTTAACATCTACTTCAAAGGTTAACTTATAGAACTTACATGTTGAACTACATTTAATAAATGGCTGCCAAAGACTTTCATTTTTTCATGAAGAAGTAATTGGACTACTATGCAAATCAGTCACTGGTAACTTGGAGATAGTCAATTAACCAGCTAACCAATAACCACGTAAAATGGAGAAAATGCAATGGCGTGAACAGTTATAGTTTTGAAGACATTGTAAATGCAATATATTATTAATATTCAAGCCATCATATTTGTTGGCTTGGTAGTTTCTGATCATGGATGCTATTGAAAGGCAAGTAAATATTTTAATAATGTTTTATGTATTTGATTGTATTAAAATATTATATTTTATCTTATTCAAAAATGGACAAAGTATATCTGCTGCTTACACTGCACAAAACATTTCACATATTGCAGCTGTATTGTTAGTATTATTTAACTTAACCCGTAATTATGGGTTTGTCTTCAGGAACGACAATTTATTGTCTTTGCTAACGACAAAACCTAATTATGAGTTCATGTTAGCCGACGCTGCTAACATGAAAAATAACACCTGCTCAGGGGCATGTGTTGTTTTTTTAAATGCCCGCGGGTGCACTGAATATGCACCCCACTGGCAAGGTTTATACCCCTGTAGCATCTGACGATGCCACATGGATGTACACCTTACCAGCAAATGCCAAAGTAGCATTTAACATGACTTTAAAAATTCACCCATGGTCATCCATGTTATCCCTGATGATTCAGATTACCATCAGGGACAAAAAGCATGGATAACCATGGTTTAACGACAAGTTCACCGCACCTTCTTAAAGACAGTGTTGTAAACTCATAATCCCACATTACTAAAGTGGATTTTTTGTTGTTGTTGTCGGCCACAACAACAAAAAAATCACTCTAGCAATGTTAAAATTACCGTTTATTTTTAACGTTAATATTTCTGGGGTTAGACGTTATATATTTAACGTTTCTAACATCAGACTCTCATTTGGGGATACGTTTGTCTCATGATTTTGCATGTTTCTGTTCACTCCTCAATATGAGGGTAACCATTTATAAAAAAGATGGTAGCTCATTAAAAGGAACATATATTTCCTTAAATTTCAAATAGTCAATATTTCTGTTACCATGATGCTAATTTTATCATTTTAAAAAGTTTCTTGTGAACTATAAAGAATATAAAATACTACATATTGCTACCATATCCGGTGACACAGGCTTACACTTTGTCATACCAGTTAAGAGATTCTATTTAAAGTGTTATATTCCTAATCTTTGTTAGTATATGAGGCTGCTGCCATAAATGGAAAAAATTGGCTGAGATATTTTTTAAGCAAGATACCCTAAAACCCTGCTGGCATTAATAGTTCTATCTACAGCAACTGTGAAAGGTTTTTTGACAGATTATAATTAAGAATTCCAGTTTCCTGTTTTTACATATTTTTCAATTTAATCTCTTTTATTGTTTGAACATACATATATTCAAACAGCTCCCAAAACTCTGCTAAGTCACAATATATAATTCACAACTAGGGAGCCTTAAACCATACCAAACAATACAATTTACAGAATTTAAAATTTTTCTCGAAGGCATTGGATGAGTTTATTCATCCAACGCCTTTGAGAAAAAGCTTCTTGTTCCATGGTCAGATCATAGCTCTTCTTTATAACTGATCGTATCTGCCTTTCGCCGGGCTCAAACCAATTCAACTCGCAACATTAATCTCATTGATCTCGGACAGAAATTCAGCAAGTTGTTATCTTTCATATAGTCCAAAAAGGGGGTCCATATGTCCATGAAATAGTCCAACCTGTCATGCATGTTACATGTTATTTGATTCATAATCAACACATTCCAAGACCTTAATAACCACATTTCATTCGTTAGGTTTTCACCATGTTTCCAAAATCGGGCTATCAGCCGCCTCGCCGCTGTTAATAAATTGGTGATCAGTTTCCCCTACATGATGAGAGTGGGTACAATGTTCCATGATGAGAGTGGGTACAATGCTCCATGGGGTATGCCCAGCAGTATGGTTCCTCGGTCCCTGGGAAAGTCAACCCCCACAATGGTCCCTATGCTGCCACTACCATTTTCCAAAATGGCACCACTTTGGAGCAGTCCCACCACATATGATGAAATGTACCTCTGTACCCACAACCCCTCCAGTACAGTTCCGACAGGTTGGGATTTATCGTATGCAATTTATCTGGGGTTATATGCCACCTCAGCAGCGGCTTGTGGTTACCTTCCACCACCTGTGTGCAAATCGATGACCTAGCATGTCTTATCCACACTTTCTCCCAGGCTTTGTCACTAATCTGAATCCCCAGGTCTGTTTCCCAGTTAAGCTGGTATGGCTATCTACGTGGTATTTGGTCTTCCCGCAGAATTTTATATGTGGTACTAATAATTCCCTGAGCCTTGTGTGGATATAATTTTTTCAAATGTTGTTAGTGGTCTGGTGATGCCTATTTTATACCAGGGCTGTAGCAACCAATGTCGAAGTTTCAAGTACCTATGGCGTTCCGAATCTCCCAGGTGAAAATCTATCTTACATTGTGTGAAGCTCTTCACTTCATCTCTCCCAATATAGCATCCCTCTCTCTTCCAGACTTGGAACGCTGCATCCGAACCTCCTGGGCCAAAGTGGGTTATCGATCAAGAGCATAAAAGGGGAAGGGTATGATGATAAGTCATATCTCTTCACCGCCCAGTCCCATGTTCTGAAAAATATTCGTAGCGGCATGTCTATGTATACGTTCCCATGTCTAGCTGTATGGCTGTATGATGTAGCCAGGGCTGGGTGCCCAGCCTTCCCCGCACTAACTCTTCCTCCATTTGAACCCATATTTTTGTCAAGTCCCCCCCCATCCAGTCTCACAAGGTTTTTAGTTGTGTCTCTACATAATACTTCAAGATATCAGAGCATGAAATTCCTCCCCGTAATCTGGGCCTATATAAGATTTGCCTCCTAACCCTAGGGAGTTTCCCATTCCATATAAAGCTCATTATGCTAAATGGCCAAGTATTTAATGTAGTTCGAGGTCCAGTGGAATGGTGAGATTCCCTTAACTTCTTCCGATTCTTCCCTAGTGAGAGACATATTTTAACTTGCAGACGCCGGACGGAAGGTAGGAAACCCTTCTCTGGCTGCCTCTGATGATCGCAGTGCTCTCTGCCTGCATGGGTAGCATAGGGACCTTTAAACTTTAAATAAAACAATAATAATGAGAAGAAAAAAAAATTCGAAAAAAAAAAAAAAGATTTAAAAAGCGCAGCCCCACCAGAACATAATGCTTTAGCATTTCCTAGGAGCACAATCAGCCTGGTTCCCATCCCAGCTGCTCCAACATGCGCAGATCCATTTTTTTGCCAAAGGAGCAAACGTAGTTTGCAACTATAAATAAATAATTAATGCACGGAAACAACAATCCAGACCACAAGGGATCTGATTAGAAGCACATGGCTACGGAGGGCTGGGGAGAGAGATGAGAGGGAGGAGGGCATAGGGAGAGAACGGATTGGGTGAGGGAAGTGGGGGAGGGGAGAACCACGAGGAAGGAGAAGGAAAGCAGGAAGTATCATGGCGTCCTGCCATTGGCGGCCGGACATTCCCAAGGATGGACTTCCAAGGATGACACGGGTGTTTAAGAGGGTGTTCAAGAGGAGGGAGAAGAGCAGGCGAGCCGCCAAGGTACGTGCACCCCCCCCTGATCCCCTGAGGGCTTCTCTGAGTTCGCAAGCCTCATGAGCCCGTGTGCGGTGAGGGGTGCGAGGTGAACTCCTAATGCGAGCCACCCATCCCCAACTTAATACACTTTACTTACACCATACAGGAAAGCTCCACATGCCATTAACAGCACTGTAACATAACTAAACCGCTATACTGAAAAGATTTGTACACCACACTGAACAGCTAGCACCATGGCTATTCCACAGCCCATAAAGAACTCAGCAATATGACACTTAACACCAAACAAAACTTTACACCATACTGAGCAAGCAACCCAAGAGAACCAGGCAGTACTGTATCTTACACAAACATAACTGTATACCAATATGAACAACTGGTATTGTCAGTTCCTGCCAGTACCGCTACTAACATTATACCGCACCCATTTAGGACCTGGTAATGCTATTCTCTGCACACATCGGAACTCACTGTACACCGAGCCCTTAGCATTGTAGTAAGAATCGCTGAACTCATAGTACAGTGAGTATCTGCTAGTACTGTCAGCATTGCCAACACCAGTAATAGATTAGTATCTGCCAGTGCGGGTACCATTACCAACACCTATAATAATTAATATCTGCTAGTACGGTTGGCACTGCTATTATACCGCACCTATATATGACTTGGCGATGTTGTACCCGCATTTCACTGAACCTTATTTCACACTGAACAGTTAGCATTTCCTGTATTGAACTGAAATGAATTGAAATATAAGGTATCATAACACACAGTATGCCCCTGCCTAATTAGGTCATGATGGGGTACGGTAATTTATCGTTAAGCAATGCCACTGCTTAAGTATACCTGGTTTAAATACTGCTATGAATTGTAATGCAACCTCTCTGCATCATAGAGGCATAAGTATCAGTTCTAGGTGGACATCCTCCCCCTCCACCCTCTCACCCCCCTCCCTTTCAGTTATGAATGAAAATGAAATGTAAGGTATCATAACGCATAATGTGCCCTGCTTAATTATGTCACTATTACTAATTATGTCACTCCACTTCCTTTCTATGTTGAAATTATATGAATTGAAATGTAAGGTATCATAACACACAGTGCGCCTCTGCCTAATTAGGTCAGGCTGGGGTACTGTAATCTATCGTAATGCAATGTCACTGCCTAAGTATGCCAGGATTAATTACTGCAATGTATTGTAACGCATTCTCGCCGCATCATATAGGCATAAGTATCAGCTCTAGGTGTACATTTATGGTATCTATACAGGCCGGTGGGGATAGATCGGGTGGGGGAGGGATGGGGCAGGCACCCTGGCCGGGGTCTCTGCGCTGGTTCGGTCGGTTCCCCCGACCGGGGCAGTCTTTGTACCAGGCGGGGATATGAGGGATACATAGCCGCCAGGGAGCAGAGTATTCCCCACTTGGGGGGGCTCACAGGGGGGAAGAGCTAATACGGCCTGCCGCTAACAGGTAGTAGAATCCAAGGGTGCCTACCGACACTCCCCTCGCCTGCCCTCCCCTCCCGAGGCCATCATCGGCCTGGACCAGGCGCGGCAGTAGATGCGGCCTTGTGTTGCCGCCGGTGAGTCGCTGCCCGGGAGGGGTGTCGTTCGCAATAAACCGGATAGACCCGGCAGTGGTAATATGACTGCACGGTGTGTCAAGATCCGGGAGTGGGGGGTGGAGTTCCGCTAATCATGTTAACCACATTTTTTTCCCTACAGGAGGCGCTCCATCTCTGAAGTAGCCCCGACAAATGGCTATTTGCCGTCTCGGGGGCTATATAAATACCACGTAACGTAACATAACATAACATAGGGACAACGCATTGGCGGCACAAGGTACACAGTGTAAAATAAG
>JASBQK010374445.1:0-12329 GCA_030264995.1 Desmognathus ocoee | reverse complement strand
GGGCATCTCTTAGGGTCGCCGATTTGTAGTACAAACTTTGGGCATGCGTTAGGGTCCGCTGCATACTGTTCTTCCGTTGGGTTTTGTTGCACCATTGCTACTTTTCGTTCTTCATGTTGGGTTTGGGTATTCAATCTGGTGCGGCACACTTTGGCGAAATGTCCATATTTGTTGCAGAAGCTGCATGTGGCCGACGCCGCTGGGCATGTGGGAAACTATGCTCTGTGCTCCATGGAGCCGCACCTGTAGCATCCTCTGCGGGTTTGGTTGGAGCTGGTCTTGGCGGGCCATCTGGGTTTCTGGTCGCCTTGATGTCTGGGCGCAGCAGCCTGTAGGGCTTGTACCTCTTTGGTGGAAGCCTCTTTGTTGGTGGGCTTGAACATCTGTAGGTTTTGCCGTTGGTCCTCTACAGTGTGCGCCAGGTGTAAGGCCTTGTCCAGGGTTAGTCCTTCTGCATCAAGGCATTTCGCCTGTATTTTGGGGTCTGAGGTATGGCACACAAATTGGTCGCGCAACATGGTGTCTGTCATTGCTCCGTACTCACATGTGGCGGCCAAGGTGCGCAGTGCCAGCATGTAGGCATCGACCGACTCATTGTCCTGTTGGTAGCGCATCATAAAGCGGTGCCGCTCCACAACTTCATTCCGCTTTTTGCCGTAATACTTGGTGAGTGTCAACAGTGCCACATCGTACTCATTGTTGCGGTCGGCCGGCACATCAGGGGGTGGCGCCAAATGTCTGAAGATGCGTTGGCCTTCTGCCCCTAGACAGGTTTGCAATATGCTCTCCTTCCTTCCCGGTGAGTGGTCCCTGGCTCCAGTTGCCCTTATATAGTTGGTGAACATCTGTTCCCAGTGGTCCCATGGGATGGGTGGTACCCCTGGGTGGGCGAGGAATGGTGGGGGTGGCGGCAGGTGCGCCATGTCGCTTACTTGTCTGCGTGAGCTTCTGCGGGCACCAGAAATTCTCCTTGTTGGGCTTGTCGCCGCCGGTGCCGTCGTGTGCTCTTCCCCGCTGTCACTGCTGGAGTTGTCGCAGCTGTCTGTGTCGCTCGGGGGCTTTGGGCCGGCGCTCTCCGTGGAGTCCGGAGACCGTAAGTCGCTCATCTGCTGCAGTCCGGGTGTGGGTGGAGCGGCTGGGTGACCCGCCAGGTGCTGTGTTGCGGTAGCGGGCTCCCTCTGGTCAGGCTGCAGGCTGGGGTTGGTGCCCTGTGGTAGCACGCCTGAGGCGCCCTGGGGCTGTGTCCACGGGGTGTCGCCGGAGCGGGCTGCCCGTGTGGAGGCCTGCCGCGGAGCGGGGCGCTGCGGCGTCACCGTGCCCGGCCCTGTATGCGTTGGTGGGCGGGGCGGTGAGGGCGCCGGGCGGGAGCTCCGTTGGTGGTGTGGTGTGCGAGCGACGGCCCGGACCACGTGGATCGTCACTCCTGGGGCATGAGGCGGCTGGAGGGGAGCCGCGGCGTGCGGGATAACGCCTTCCTCTGTCCTGGGCGAGTGGGAGGCGGATTCGGGCCCGAGATCCTCGTCGCCACTGTAGGAATCAGACTTACGCAGGTAAGTGTTTCAACTAACTTTAATACGTCTTCCTCTCTCGAAACTCCGGCCACGAATGACTGGAGGGGGCCTGGTCTCCCTTACACTTCCGGGTCAACCTGAAGTGTTTGTATACACTGTTTATACCGGAACTTAACCTGCTGCACTCTGAGCTGGGATGTAACATATCCCTCCCCTTACATATTATTGTTCCATTTGATAGTCTTTCCACCACTTGGGTGGCTGTCTGCTTCTCCTGGCCGTTGGGCTACTCTCACTCGCTTCTTCCACTGCTTCTAGCCCTTCTTGTACTCTTTCTGTCGTTTCACTCTCTCTTTCCTTGAGGCCTTCCGGTACATCCCTTCCTTGCCTCTGCTCTGTCTCTTCTTGATCACTCACTATGTCTTCACCTCCTCCATCACTGTTACTGTCTTGCGGTGCAGGTGTTCTGGTTGCTACCAGTCTGTCTGTGCTCCACTTTCTACCATCTGCCATGATGGCTGTTTTCTCATTTATCTTTTCCACCTGCATGGGCCTGGAGTATTTACTCTCCCCCTTTCTAATAATGCCCGGTAGCCGTATCAGCACCCAGTCACCCTCCTTAATCTTGTGGTGTTTTACTCTGTGTTGTGCATCATACCTTGTCTTGGTGCGTCCTTGCGCCTCTTCTGTATTCCTTCTGACCGCATCCCAGTTCACTGGTTCTGGTTCTGTTTTCCGTATCCAGCCTGGAGCCCATGTGGTGGCTGCCTTCCTCCCCCTCATGAGATGGAAGGGAGAGTGGCCAGTGGTGACGCTGGGGGTATTTCTATATGACCAGAGCAATTCTTGGACGCCATTTCTCCACTCCGTATTGGCTTTGTTGTGCAGTTGGATACATTCTTTTAGTGTTCTGTTAAAGCGTTCTGTTAAGCCATTTGCTTGTGGATGGTATAATGCAGTGGTGCTGGATTCCACATCATGTGCCTTCAGGAAGTCCTTCATTTCTGTCGATGTGAATTGGACGCCATTGTCCGATATTATTTTTCTTGGTGTTCCTTCTCTCGCGAATACTTTGGTTAGGAACCGTATCACCGTTTTTGTGTCCACCTTATCCACTACTTTGACCTCCGGCCATCTGGAGGTGTAATCCATCAATACAATGAGGTACTTTGAGCTATCGTTTCCCATGGCTATGGGACCAGCGATGTCGATACCAATGGTGTGCCATGGCTTGGCTGGCGTTGGTATTGGCTGTAGTGGAGATCTCAGTGTGCGCTTTGACTTGTCTGCGTCCTGACAAGCTATGCAGTCTTTTACTTTGGATTCGATAGCTTTATCCATGGCAGGCCACCAGTAAGTGTCCCTCACCATGCGTTTCAGTGCTTCAATGCCATTGTGCGCTCTATGTGCTTCCTCTAGTATCCTTTGGCGGAGCATTCTGGGAACCACCATTTAGTTGCTCCTTATCAATATGCCTTGTTCTGTCGTGAGCTCATTTTTAACCTGCCAGTATGCCTTTTCATCGTCGTGTAGGTTGCGGGCGTTGTGTGGCCAGTTAGTTTCGATGTGCGAGATGGAGTTCATCATTGCTTCGTCTTTGTGCATAGCTTCGACCCACTCTTGTCTTGTTATTGCTGAGCAGTGTGCTTCTTCCACGGCATATATGATGAAGCAGTCATCCCATTCATCTGCGTGGTTCTGGTCATCCGTACCTGCTGCTGCTTCGTCCGACATTCTTGACATTGCGTCAGCGGGGTGGTTTCTGTTTCCTGGTAGATACAGCATTCGGTAATCGAAAGGCATCAACCTGGCGTACCAGTTGGCTATCCTGGGTGTTGCTGTGGCTGATCCTTTGGTGGAAAAAATGTGCACCAGTGGTCTGTGGTCTGTACGGAGTGTAAATTTTGCTCCCCAAAGGTAGTGTCGGAAATGGTGCACTGCCCACCAACACCCCAAGGCCTCCCTCTCTATAGTGGCATATCGCTGTTCTGTTGAGGTTAGCGCTCGTGAGGCATAGCCCAAGATGCATTCCCTGCCATCTTGTATCTGTGCGAGGACTGCGCCCAGGCCTACCTGGCTGGCATCGGTCGATAAGATGGTCTCACAGTTCGGATCGAATGTTCTTAATGCAGTTGCATGGGCAATATCGTTCTTTATCAGTTGGAAACTTTGTTGGTGTGTATCAGACCACGTGAACTTTACATTTTGTTTCAATAAGTCTCGCAGTGGTTCCGTTTTGGTTGCAAAATGTTGCACAAATTTGTTGTAGAACTCAGCGAGTCCCAGGAAGGAACGAAGTGTTTCCTTACATTCTGGTCTTTTGGCATCCGTGATTGCCTTTATCAGCGACGTTTTTGGATGTATGCCGTCGTTTGAAATTTCGTGCCCCAGATATGTAACTGTTGATTTCCCTAGCTGGCATTTCTTGGGCTTGACCGTTAGCCCGTTGTCTTGTAGGCGGTGTAGTACCGTCCGCAGCATCGTGTCGTGCTCTTCCTCCGTGTCCCCGAACACCAAAATATCATCTTGGAAGCATCTGGCCTTTTTGATGCCCTTAAGTATTCTGTCCATGATTCTTTGGAACACGGCGCTTGCCGTCGATAACCCGAAAGGCATTCGTTTAAATCTGTATGCCCCTTCGGTGGTTATGAAAGACGTTAAGGGCCGCGACTCCTTTGCCAGGGGTACCTGGTGGTACGCGCTGCTGAGGTCTAGGACTGACATTTTTGTTGGCCGTCCAATGCTGTGCAACATCTCGGTGATCTTGGGTGCTGGGTACCTCTCCTGCCATATCTGGGCGTTCAGGTCGCCCAAGTCCACGCATAGAACGTATGCTGGAGTCGGGTTTGTTCACGAGCACCGTTGGAAAAAGCCACTCAGATTGCTGTATGGGTTCTATAATGTCTAATTGGCAAAGTCTCTGTAATTCCGTTCGTAGTTGCTCTTTCCTTCTTATGGGTACTTCACGTACTTTGTGTACGACCGGGGTTGCCGTGGCCGTCAACTGCAATTTGTGCTCGAAACGCTTCAGCAAACCTAGCTTTTCAGTGAAAACCTTGGGAAATAAGGCTATCATGTCTGTGGTGTTGCGGGCGTCCATCGTTGAGACTGCGCAGTCTGTGCCTGGTCTCAGGACCATTTGTAGGCCGCCCTGGTGTTCCCAACCTAGTAGATCACTCCCTTTTGATGAGATATGAATTCTCGCTTGGATGCCCCTTTGTTTGAAATCGATGGTGGCTGTGACGGACCCTATTATTGTTATTGGAACGCTACCGTAGGCGTCCATCTGGAAATCTGGAGTGTCCCACAGGCTCATTTCGAGGCGCATCGCTGTAGCTTTGCTCACGATTGTGAATGGAGATCCGGAATCTATGAGCATGGATAGTGGCCTGCCATTGATGAGCACTGTATCCGTGGGGCATTTCTTTGGATCGCCGACTTGCAAGACAAATTTCGGGCATGCGTTAGGGTCCATTGTATACTGTTCTTCCGAAGGGTTTTGTTGCACAGTTGCCACCTTGCGGTCCTCCTGTTGGTTTTGGGCATTCAACCTGGTGCGGCACACTTTGGCATAATGGCCGTATTTGTTGCAGAAGCTGCACGTGGCCGTAGCTGCCGGGCAAGTAGGGAATGACGCTCTATGTTCCATGGAGCCGCACCTGTAACAGCCTTTGCGGGCTTGGTTGGCGTTTTGTTTCGCGGGCCATCTGGGTTTCTGGTCGCTCTGCTGTTTCTGCGCAGTCGCCTGTAGGGCTTGCACCTCTTTGGTGGCTGCCTCCTTATTGGCGGGCTTAAACATCTGTAGGTTTAGCCGTTGGTCTTCCACTGTGTGGGCTAGATGTATAGCCTTATCGAGGGTCAGTCCTTCAGCATCCAGGCACTTAGCCTGTATTTTGGGATCTGAGGTATGGCAGACGAATTGGTCGCGTAGCATGGTGTCTGTCATGGCGCCGTACTCGCACGTTGCCGCCAAGGTACGCAGTGCCAACATGTATGCGTCGACAGATTCATTGTCCTGTTGGTAGCGCATCATAAAGCGGTGCCTCTCAACTACCTCATTACGCTTCTTGCCGTAATATTTGGCGAGAGTCAACAATGCCACATCATATTCGTTATTTCTGTCATCTGGCACGTCGGGGGGGGGGGTGCAAGGTGTCTGAAGATCCGTTGGCCTTCCGCCCCCAGGCATGTTTGCAATATGCTCTGCTTCCTTCCCGGGGAGTGATCCCTGGCTCCCGTGGCCCTTATGTAGTTGGTGAACATTTGTTCCCAGTGGTCCCATGTGATGGGGGGCGCACCGGTATGGGCCAGGAAAGGTGGGGGTGGCGGGAGGTGCGACATCTCACTTATTGCTTTAGGTAAGTCTCTGTGGGCACCCGCTAACCTCCTTGCCGTGCTGGTTGTCGCCTGTGTCTCCTGATGGTCGTCCCCGCCTGTGTTGCTGGCGTCGTCGTCGTCGTGGTCCGAGTCTCCTGTGGGCGCTGGTCCAGCGCTCTCGGTGGAATCCGGGTACTGTATGTCGCTCATCTGCTGTTGTCCGGTGAGCGGGAATCCGCGGTGTGGCCCCTGGGCCTGTGTGGGAGACTTGCAGTGTCCCACTTATGCCCCTGCAGGCCTGCAGATGGCTCGGGGGCGCGGGGTGGCGCCGGATTCTGTGTGGGCGGGCCGTACGTCCTCCCTCAGACTCTGCTGGCTGGGCGACGTCTGCGACGTCAGGCACTGCTGGTGTGCCGGGGGGCCCTTATCGCTGGCCTGTGGGGCCTGCACGCCAGACTGGCAGCGCCCGTGTGGTGGTCCCTGGATTGGCGCCTCGCTGCGTCGTCGTGTTGGCCCTTCCCACTGCCGGCCTGATGTCCGTGCGGGCGGGGCTGGTGGGTGCGCTCAGCGGGCGCGCCGGTGGTGGTGGTGGTGTCGAGCGACGGCCCCGCTGCTATGACCGTCTCTCCGTGGTGGCGCGGCGGCGTTGCAGGGGCCGCTGCGCTCTGTATGACGCCCTACGCCTGTGTGGCTTGTGTGTGGGGCGGATCCGTGTCCGATGTCCTCGTCGCCACTGTAAAGATGACACTTACGCAGGTAAGTAAGGATCTATTCTTTAATACTTCTCACTCTCTCAGTCTCCGGCCACGAATGGCGGGAGGGGGCTGGTCCACCCCTACACTTCCGGCGGGACCGGAAGTGACGTGTACATGGTGTGCACCGGCCTCGGGCGTCCGGGCTGAAACTGGGATGTAACATCTTCCTGCCTCATATAGAAAATACCTGACTCCTTTTGGCCAAAGTTCAGGGAATAAATATATGACCTTCTACTGTGACGTCACAGCTTGTCTTTTGATGCCTGTTGCTGCTGAGACCCACTTTGCCCCTTGTTTTGCTGCAACCCCCCACCCCCTTGTGTTGAGCCTGCATTGCCCCCTTCCTCACACGCCCCCATTCTGGTCTGGGCAGCATAGCCCTGGTCTGCCAGCTCCTCACAATGGGTGTTTCCACACTGGTGTGATGATAGTTTCCTCTCTTGCTTATGTTCACTTTCCCTTGTGGTTGTGCTGTTCCTGCTGTTGTGAAATTGGCACCTTCCAGATCTGACCTCAGGACAATTCTGAAAGCCATTGCCAGTTCCTAGAGGGTGATACTTACCCCAGGTGGCCTGCATGTAGTGTGTGGGAAAGTTCTTCATCTGCTCTTCCCAGCTCTTAACAGCCTCATAACAGCCAAGAGTCCTTAGTTGTTCATCCTTTGTTGTCCAGATGCCCATGGCAAGGACGCCCTAATTCAACTGCTATATACTGAGATTAATTCCCAGCATCCTGTGAGCCTTGCCTAGAGGAAAGTCTGCCACCACTACCCTCCCCAACATGTCCTCCTGTCCCTACCCCCTCATACGCTTACATCCCTCTCGATCCCTTCCTCCCAACCCTAGCCAACCTATTAATCCTAATACACAGCCCCGCTCCCAAAAAGTAAAAAAACTAGAACTAACCTGAGTGTGAATTTGCTTCATGTGGACACCACATTTGTATTTTTATCGCACAGTATGCAAACCGCGAGTGCCCGGCCGCCTCTTTCACAGTGCGGTCTTTGAATTGAACTTGCCAATCATTTTTTTGTTCCTACTTGCACATAACTCCCAGTCCTTTGTCTATTGTGGGGGTGGGAGCCAAACTGGAAATCCGTTACAGGATGTGATGGGACACACGTCACTTATCCAAGGCCTGTCTTGCCTGGGAAGCAGTTGTCCATGGTGAGAGTGGTGCTAATGTCACTGCACTAGAATCATGCCATAGGCCCTGATTACGAGTTGGGTGGTAAATGAAAACCGTCTGTAAAACTGTCTTCAAAACTGTTTTACAGACATAAAACCATTTGTAAAACAGTTTTACAGACATTTTTACAGGCGGTGTTCATCTACCACCCAACTTATCTTGTAATTGTATTGGCGGGTTGAAGCCAGTGGGCCTAACCGCATTATAAAACTCTTGAAATAAATAAATAAATACATAAATAAATAAATAAACTTGTAATCCTGGCCATAGTCTAAGCCATCTGTGCTCAGGTGGCGCTCTGATCACAGAACATTTTATCTTCACCTCTGCTTTCTTTTACCCACACCCAACCATTACTTATGAAGGCATGGTATTATTTATTTATTTATTTATTCATTCAACTGTTTTATAATGTGGTTCGGGCCGTAGCTTTGAATCGCAACAAAAAGACAATACAAATACATGATAAAACAACAATAAAACAATTGAGGGTAAAAACAGGTTGCAGTTAAAATGTGGACACTATGGGGCCGAGAGGGTTGGATCAAATGTGCCGTGGACGATAAGACCCGCCCGGGGAGATGTTGAATTTCTTTCAAAGTTGGGCCCATCTTAAAAGCTGGGGATTGGATCTGGTGGGCAACGGAGGGGAAGAGAGACCAATACTGGTTGATGTATATACGGGAACGGTCCTATTTATAAAGGATGACGACTGTGCAGCGTCTCTAAGTGAACTTTGGTGGGAAGGCGGACAAACCGCCAGGGAAGCCTTAGAAGCCTGAGATAAAATGACAGTAGAATCTGTGAGAAATGGGCCGGGGGGGCCAAGGCCTGAATAGGATTCCCCTGAAGATGTTGTTGGGGTGTGAAAAAAACAGGCGTGGAAACACTGGGGGACTGTGACAGAGTGAGAGGGAGGGCGGTAGTGGCTGGGTCGGAAGGACCAGAAACTGTGGAGGTGGAGCGAATCTGGGTGACAAGGAAATGGGATCTGAGGGCCCGGCGGAAAGTTGACCAAATGTCAAGTGCTCTTAAAGATGATGGTAAAGAATTCCACAACTTGCTTCCTGCTACCGCAAGCGTCTTGCCACCCCTCCGAGCTTGTTTGAATCTAGGGGGGAAAGCTTGATGACAATTCAAAGGGCGCCTCTGCTGAGACACTGTGGCGGTCTGGAACCAGCGTTGCTGGTAAATGGGACCCTTGTTATGTTTGGCCTTCCACAGTATCTGGCCTTCCACAGTATTTGGCCTTCCACCTAACAGTCTCACTATCCTCCCAACCATTTGCAGGCTGTTTTGAATGCCTGCTCCTTACCTTCTCATCCTTTTCCCATTTACCCCAGTTTGAAAATTCTTGACCTGATTTTGTTTATATGCCTGAACCTTAACTCTCCCTCTTTTCTTTTTCTGATCTGGTTCACACTGTCCCACATTCTCAGAGTCAATTGTTTGCCATATATAAGGTATGTTGTGACGTTCAGCTACAGCAATAACTTTCTTTTCACCCTTCTTCGGCTGCCTCATAGTAATAGAATGGAAGAAATGCCCATGAATCTTCTCTTATAAATTTTCACTTCCTTGTTATTTACAGTCCAGCACCTCACTCAAGCCCTGATTACAACTTGCGCGTTATTTAACGCATGCGGTCCTACCGCCTACCACATGTGTTAAATACCACCTACCGTTTACCGCATGAGGTAAATGCTGACTAAGGCACAACACATGAGGTAAATACTGCATTTTTTCATGCAGTTGGCAGTATGTACCTCATGTTTATGTGGTAGTCGGTATTTACCTCATGCGATGAGTGATAGGCGGTATTTAATGCATGCGGTAAGTGGTAGTACTGAATGTGTTAAATGTGTAATCAGGGCCTCAGGTTCCTCCTTTTTGCCCTTGCTTTTGCTGGCTGAACTTACCTATCACTGTATCCTAGGGGATTTTAATGTGTAGCTGGATGGCTATTCTAATGTTTCCAGCTGATCATCTCCTGGATAATCTCTCCTTTCAACTAGTATTCAGTATTTTCACCCCATCTGACTGTAATCCAGGATTCTCACTGCTGGTTTGGTCACCACTTCTGTGGGGTTGTGCTGGTCCAGTATTCTCACCCCTGGTTGGATCACCTCTTCCCTGGAGTTAAAGTTAAAGTTAAAGTTAAAATGATTTAATGTGCGCAACGCCCATAGGCCTCAGCACACAAAGCACCAGGGCGTCACAACAGGGAAACAGAAGGCAGCCAAAACGTCATAACAAATAAACAGTAGGAGCTCCAAGGGGAAGTCAGGTGACCTCAAAGAGTAAGGTTTTTAACGATTTCTTGAACTCTTCCAGGGAGGTGATGGATCTTAATGTGAGTGGAAGTCTGTTCCAAGCAGTTGGGGCTTGGAAGCCAAAAGTTCTGCCACCGAAGGTGGAAAGTTTAATTTTAGGAACAGTGAGTTTTTTGTCAGAGGAAGATCGGAGACATCTGGAAGGATTAGAGAAACAGAGTGTTTTCTTCAAGTAAGATGGGGCTTTGTTCTGTAAGCATTTATGTGTGATAGTACAGGTTTTGTGCTGAATTCGGAGCTTAACAGGAAGCCAGTGAAGGAATCTGCGGTGCGAGGAGATATGTTCATGCTTGTGAGCTCCGACCACAGCGCGCACAGTGTTGTTCTGAATCACCTGAAGCGATTTTATTACCTTGGAGTCAGCACCGGCAAGGAGGCTATTGCAGTAATCTAACCGGGCATTCACAAGGGCGCCAGCCACCCTGGCAAGATTATCTCTAGAGATAAACTGCTTGATTTGGTGGAGAAGTTTGATAATGTAGGCACATGTGGACTTAGTGTGTAGTACTTGTTTCCACATAGTCAAAGAAGAATCAAGGTAAGCTGCCGAGGCCCAGTATTCTGACCCCTGGTTGTACTGCCACTTTTGTGAAGCTGGTTAAAGTTCAGTATCACAGCCCCCGGATGAATCTCTTCTTCCTTGGGGCTGAACACTTATGTGGCTCTACAACAATGGCAGGTTCTCCCAGGCTGGCTGCTGACTAGACTATTTGAAGATGTTGTAAAAGCTCCAGACTCTGGCTCAGATAGGGGGTTTCTCTCCTTCTTGGCCCCATGAACCTTTTTCCCACTAAAGATGGAGGCACCTGGATGTGGGGTGGGACTATGGTAGCTGTGATGGCAGGTTTTCAGGTATCAGCTCCTGCTCAGTTCTGTCAACTTCGGTCATGGAAGGTAAATGGAGGGTGGGTTGAGAAGATTGATAGGTATTTTTTTTTAAAGAAAATGGGAGTTGGTCTGACCATCTTGACAAAATAGAAGGAAAACAAAATTTGATATCTAATGGCCTAAGAAAATTGAAAAAGATTTGTTCTGTGAATATTAAGGCTCTAATGGAGATTTATAAATCTAAATGTTTAGGCAGTTTATTATATGGGGTTGAAGTGTGGGGAGCAGTAGAAAACCCGAGATTGGTGAGATGGGAAGGCCAGTGTTGGAAATCCCTCTTGAGCTTACCAAAATCAACCCCTTTCTTACCTCTCTGCCTGGATCTGAACTTGGATTCGGTGGACTGCATAGTACACTCTAGAATGTTATTCTTCATTAGCAAAGCATGGGGCCAAGAGCAGGATTCTCTGTTAGCTGGATGTCTGAAAGAAGTATGGAGGGTTCTAGGTTAACGAGAGATGTGGAGGCATTGTGTTTATGTTATGATTTTAAAAATGCAGGATGTTCTGTAGATCATTTCTTGAATATTGATTATTGTATTCCAAAAACAAAGGATTATGGCTGTTGGCTATTCAAGAAGGATCTCTGCATTGGATGAGCTTTCTACTGCCTCCCTTTATAAAAGGAGGGAAATGTGTTTGGAGTTATGTCACAATCCAGTGGTTTTAAGAATGTTCTGTTAACTAAGGTTTAGTATTTTACCTGTAAACTATTATACATTATCATGGGAGAAATGTCCAAGGTTGGAAAGAGGGTGTGCGAATTGTAAAGATCGCTCGGATGATCTCGATCATTTTTATTTTCATTGTCCTCAACTAACAGATCGAAGAACAAAATGGCTTGAGAAATACATAGGAACTGATGGTTTTAACTTATCCTTGTTGGCTTAAGAAGGAAAGTTTTAATGATACTGTAAAATAATATATTTATACTAAGGAAGCATTTAAAAGGCGTGGAATCTCGTCGATGTCTGTTCTATCTTGTTAAACCGAAAGGTAAATAAATATTTTCTGAACAACATCAACAATAGACAGCAGGGGATTAATGAGGAGTTGGCTCTGGGAAAGCCAGTAATAATCCTTGAATGCAGTAAAGCTGAATGCATGGAGATAAATTAACAGTAAGGGAAACACAAACTGAAGAGGGGTGTTTCTAAAAGAGCATTAAAACATTGCCTATGATTCCTTTTTCTATTTTTGGTGACATTTTTTTATTTTTTTTGTAGAGTTTTACTGTCAAAATGTGATATTTTTAAGAGCTATTCAACAGCTAGACAGTAGAGGGCAGTTAAAGTATAGGAAAACTCAAACTGCTATTTTTGTGTCTAGATTGCAACA
>JASBQK010363336.1:0-12423 GCA_030264995.1 Desmognathus ocoee | reverse complement strand
ATACCCAAAGAGGCCAACTAACAGTCTCATTATTCTGGGGGAAGCCCTTTTTTTTCCTGCAACAGTCATAACATTTACCAACAGTTGATGGTCTGTTCTCAAAATGAATTTGTTGCCCCACAAGAAATTCTTAAATTTCCTTGCCGCCCATTTGCAAGCAAGAAGTTCTCTTTCAATAACCGAATATCGGGTTTCAGGGTCTGACAACAATCTGGAAGCAAATGATACAGTCTTTTCTTCTCTACCTTCCAACTGGGATAACACAGCTCCCAATCCTTTTAAGCTAGCATCCACTGTCAATATTGTTGGCAAACCTTCCTGAAAATGATTTAATTCTGGAAATTTGGAAATGAGATTCTTGAGTTTGGTAAAAGCATCTTCACATTCATCCGACCATACAAATCTGACATTCTTTTTTAACAATAGTCGGAGAGGGTGAGAAATCTCCGCAAACTTTTCAATGAACCTACTATAATACTCTCCCATTCCTAGGAAGGACTTCAGCTCCACCTTGTTCTGAGGATTTTTGGTTCCCAAAATACAATTAACTAATTTCTCTTTTGGTTTCACCCCAGAACCGCTTATCCAATGGCCCAGGTATTCTACTCCTGAGGCCTCAAAGGTACATTTGGAGCTTTCCATGGTCAAACCCATCTCTTCCATTTTCTTAATCACCTGGCATACTAAGGTCCTATGAGAATCTCTATCATTCGAGTGTATTAAAATGTCATCTTGGAATACCAACACATTACTGAAATCCTTAAGTAAAATTTCCATTTCTCGTTGGAATACCCCTGCCGCTGAGGCTAGTCCAAAAGGCATTCTCTTATATCGGAACATTCCAAACGGAGAAATGAAAGTTGTGAGTTCCCTGGACCTTTTGGTAAGTCTGATCTGGTGGTATGCCTGTCTTAAATCTAATTTAGTGAAGTATTTGGAACCTTTTACCGAAGATAACATTTCAGGAATAGCTGGAAGAGGATGTCTATCAATATATATAGCTTTATTTAACTCGGTCAAGTCTACACACACCCTAAATTTTCCACTGGGTTTTTGCAAAACCACCAATGGTGAAACCCATCGGGAATTGTTAGTGTGTTCAATAACCTTGGCCTTCAACAGGTTCTCTATCTCATCCTTCACACCCAATTTCCACAACGGGGGAAGAGACCTAACAGCCTGCACTACAGGAGTGAGTGAGCATCATGGAGTGAGCATCATCCGTTAACGTCACTTCCCCTGCCTCCAATTGAGGCAAGCTCTGAAAAACCCTTAAGCCTTCTACTCCAAGGGCATGTAGTAACAAATTCTTTTTTTTCTCAGCATTCAGTTGGGGACCCGATATAGCCGCAATGTAATTTATCCAGTATGCCTTCCACTGGACCCACCGAAAAATTGGTTCACCCGGAAGAGGTAAAAATTCTCTGGGGGGAGAAACTGTCACCCCCTGCATGTTCACTCAACGCCCCAGCCAAATAGCTGTTCTGACACTTGGTTATCAAACTGATTGAAGAAATCCAAATCCAATTCCCTATTGGAAATTACAATTACTTGTTGTCACAGTTCTGAATTCCACTCAAATTCCAAAAGTCAAATTACACTTTACCTGACTTTGCCTTTTTATCACATCACAGTGTGGTGATTATCCTCACATAATCTTCTTTCCTGCAATCCAGCCTGAATAAATAATTACTAACTTCTCCAGAATAAGTCATATGACATCTGACAGCTGTACAGTATAGCTTTGACTAAGTCTGCCCAGACTGTTCCACAATTTAGTTTGATTGTCAAACGATTCAAGCCAACTGCTCTGATTTTACTTGTACTGTAGCTGCAGCTCCTCCTAATTGGTTAACCGTTTAACTCATTCCAATTGGTTGCTTTGATTCCACAACTCTGATTGGTTTGGCCGCGGCTCCTTCTGATTGGTCCACACTCGCAACACACTCTGATTGGTCGAGCCTTCCAGGCAACCATAAGGTCGGTTTCTCTCTTATTACAGTGCCTCTCACCGGCTCCGGAGCTCCCCAAGTTCCTCACTAATCAAGCTGCACACCTACTTGTAAGTCCTTTGCTGGTGGTATGCAGTAGTGGACTTTCTGTTTGCTGCGACTGGACGTCACTCAAATCCGTCTGCGGGAATCAATCCACCCTGTGTCTTCAGTCTGCCGGATGCACTCAGTCTTCCAGGTCAGTCATCCTCCTTATCTTCTCTGGTATGTCTGCCTCTGGGCCTGTACCAATTTACGCTCGTCGCCAATGAAAAGATGGCAGGCCAACACGGTTTAGTAGGAAAGAATTTATTTGGCCCAGCAGGCAGGCACCTCGCTTCCAGTATCACCGCAGTCTCAACTGCTAACCTTGGAATACTGGGGTGTCATGATCACAACACTCTGAGGCTGGAACCTTCCTAGCCCTTTACATTAACAAATGCAGATGAACAATAGATGAACATAATGCAGTTAGTAGATGGCGTGTACCTGCAATACCATAACACTGAATGCAATGAGCAAATGAACACATAAACGTATTAAACCTATATAACACACCTCCCTCCTTTACTAAACGTAAGTTATAAAACTTTCCAAACTTTTCGGTTTTCTCTTGACCCTCACGGATTTCCTTATCTGTATTTGCTCCTCCTGACTCCCTGTCTCCTCTGTCCTTACTGGGGTAGGAACCGAGGTTGTCTGCGGAAACCATAATGGAGCCCCCATTGATGTTGTAGGTCCAGACCCTACTTGCCCGGTCTGTTCCTTGGTGATAAGATCTCTAACTTTAGCTACCCGCGCTAAGTTCCATACCTTGCCGTTCTCGAGTCTGAGTGAGTTCGGCATGATCTCAATTACTTTAAAAGGTTCTGAATATTTGGATTCCCCCTTCTTGAAGGAACTCATAGGTTTTTTAATTTTTACAAGGTCTCCTACCTTCACCGTTACCTTGTGAACACCCTTCCTCTTGTCAGCAGAACCCTTGTATGCTGACTGTTTCTCCAGGATTCTGTTCAACACTCCCTCCTGTGAACCAGACTTTATCACTTCTAGCCACCTGGGACAGAATTCGGTGCCTGGATCCCTTCCCCTCATGATTCTGAAGGGAGTCAAACCTGTCACCGAATGTGGTGTAGTTCTATAGCTCCAAATTGTGTGATCTAGCGTCTTTACCCAGTCTAAATTGTTAGCTACGGCAAGTTGTACTGATTCACAGACAACCCTATTCATGCGTTCTACGAGACCATTCGTCTCCGGATGATAGTTTGCAGAGTGTTTCCATCTGAATCCCTTTTCTTTGGCAAAGGTTTCAATTTTTTCGCCTTGAAATTGAGGACCATTGTCACTCAATATACAAGAAGGGTAACCCTCTCTCCTAAATAAGGAATTCAAAAATTCTATGATTACATTGGAGTCAATTTTCTTCACTATTTTATATTCGGGCCATTTACTGTAGTAATCCACACAGACCAGAATGTAGCATGGGAGTGACCCCGAAAATGCATAGGGACCCAGTATGTCAATACCCAACATGCTCCAAGGAGTTTCTGGTGGAATAATGGGAAGCATTGGTTGTGCTCTCACTCTTAAGATTTTGTCACTCTTGTTGCATTGGTGACAATCCCTCACCAAACCCTCCGTGGCGGCATCCAACCCTGGCCACCAAAACTTCTGCTTAATCCGCCTCTTTGTCATGGATATCCCTAAATGGCCTAGGTGAGAGAGCTCCAGTATTCTGTTCTTTAAGGAATCCGGAGGAATTACTTGATTTACTCTGCAAACCCAGTTGTTAATGATGGTGAGCTCCTGTCTCACTTCATAGTATGGCTTCAAGACACTGTCTACATGTCTTTTCTCTGGCCACCCTTCTTTAACAAAATTTCCCAAGGTCTGCAAGAGTTGGTCGTTTTTGTATTCCAGTGTCCACTCCCTCTCTCCTATCGCATGAATATGTTCCCAATCCACAAATGCAACCAATTCATTTTCATTTATTATATCCCTTTCATCAGGACGTTCCACTGGAAATCGTGACAGACAGTCTGCCACTGCATTTTTGGAACCAGGAACATACTCCATCTCAAAGTTATACCCAAAAAGGCCAACTAATAGTCTCATTATTCTGGGGGAGGCCCTTTTTTTGCCCGCAACAGTCATAACGTTGACCAGCGGTTGGTGATCTGTTCTCAAAATGAATTTGTTGCCCCACAGAAAATTCTTAAATTTCCTTGCCGCCCATTTGCAAGCAAGAAGTTCTCTTTCAATAACCGAATATCTGGTTTCAGGGTCTGACAATAATCTGGAAGCAAACGATACAGTCTTCTCTTCACTGCCTTCCATCTGTGATAACACAGCTCCCAACCCCTTTAAGCTAGCATCCACCGTCAGAATTGTTGGCAAACCTTCCTGGAAATGATTTAATTCTGGAAATTTGCTAATAAGGTTCTTGAGTTTGGTAAAAGCACCTTTGCATTCATCTGACCATACAAATCTGACATTCTTTTTTAACAATAGCCGGAGGGGATGAGAAATCTCTGCAAACTTTTTAATGAATCTACTGTAATACTCTCCCATTCCTAAGAAAGACTTCAGCTCCGCCTTGTTCTGTGGATTTTTGGTTCCCAAAATACAATTAACTAACTTCTCTTTTGGTTTTACCCCAGAACCACTTATCCAATGGCCCAGGTATTCTACTCCTGAGGCCTCAAAAGTACATTTGGAGCTCTCCATGGTCAAACCCATCTCTTCCATTTTCTTAATCACCTGGCATACCAAAATCCTATGAGAATCTCTATCATTTGAGTGTATTAAAATGTCATCTTGGAATACCAATACATTACTGAACTCCTTTAGCAGAATTTCCATTTCTCGTTGGAATACCCCTGCCGCTGAGGCTAGACCAAAAGGCATTCGCTTATAGCGGAACATTCCAAACGGAGAAATAAAAGTTGTGAGTTCCCTGGACCTTTTAGTAAGTCTTATCTGGTGGTATGCTTGCTTTAAATCTAATTTAGTGAAGTATTTGGAACCTTTTACCGAAGATAACATTTCAGGAATAGCTGGAAGAGGATGCCTGTCAATATATATAGCCTTGTTTAATTCGGTCAAGTCCACACACACTCTAAATTTGCCACTGGGTTTTTGTAAAACCACCAATGGTGAAACCCATCGGGAAGTGTTAACATGTTCTATCACATTGGCTTTCAACAAACCCTCTATCTCCTCCTTCACACCCAATTTCCATAACGGGGGAAGAGTCCTGACAGCCTGCACTACCGGTTTTGAACCTTTGATCTCCTTTATATCATGCTTGAAACCCTTGAGTAGTCCTAATCTCTCCTCAAAAACTTTCGTGAATTTGGAGACTACCTGGTCTTCTAAACTAGAATTTACAGAACATATTATCATCTCATTCTTAGGACTCATTTTAATCCTGAGAGCCAGGATGTCACTCCAACCTAGTAATGTAGGACCTTTCTGCACAATATAAAGTTTACTGACCGTCATCCTGTCTTTATACTCCACCACCACTCTTGTATATCCCAACACTTTTATCTTAAACTCCCCAAAAGCATCAGGTGATATATCCGGTTTACACAGTTTACCATTAGATTTTGATTTTGATAAAAGTTCTTGCCAGACCTTTTCTGACATAAAAGAAAATGGAGAACCTGAGTCCAAAACCATAATTACCCCAACATTATCAATTTTCAATCTGCACCTAGGGCTTTTACAAAAAGAGCTTGCAGATGTGACACTACCAACCCCAATGCAATTGCAGTCTGAGTCCGAAGAAGTGGACTCACAGTTAACTAAAGCCACTTTCTCTTTCTTAGTGCGACAATATTTAGCATAATGACCCGTTGCTTTGCAAACGGAACAAGTCTCCTTCAAGGCAGGACATCTTTTGTCATTAGCAAGATGTTTCGGGGAGCCACATCTGAAACATTTCCTAACAATTCTTCTTGTGTTTCCTGTGAAATCCTTGTTCTTTTCTTGTTTCTTTTTTTTGTTGGATACAATGGCTACTGTACTCTCCGTCAGTTTCTCCTCCAACTTAGGAGGTAAATTGCTTTCCCTCAATTCCTTAGTACATCTCAAGGATGTTTCTACTCTCTTTACTATGATCAGGGTCTCCTGCAGCGATGGATTACCAGCCATGAACAAATTATCTTGAATCGTAGAATTACTGGAATGGACAATTATTTGGTCCCTGATCAACTCATCAAGTGTTATGGCATTGGTGAAGTCACACTGTAAAGAAAGAACACGTAGCGCAGACACATAATCCTCCACATTCTCAGTTGGTAATTGTTTCCTGGTATAAAATTTATGCCTATTGACAGCAACATTGACCTTCTGTTGAAATTTTTTGTCCAACATTTTTAGGCAGATGGAGTGAGCATCATCTGTCAACGCCACTTCCCCTGCCTCCAATTGAGGCAAGCTCTGAAAAACCCGAAGACCTTCTACTCCAAGGCTGTGTAGTAACAAATTCTTCTTTTTTTCCGCATTTAGTTGTGGGCCCGATATAGCAGTAATATAATTTATCCAATATGCCTTCCACTGGACCCACTGAAAAATTGGTTCACCTGGAAGCGGTAAAAACTCCTTGGGGGGAGAGACTGTCACTCCCTGCATGGTCCTCAACACTCTCAGCAAATATATTCCAACACTTGGTTATTGACCTCCAATTCCAGTCCCCCCCTTTTTCTTTTTTTTTTTCTTCAAAATCTCACTTGGTGTATTGACACAGTTCAAGGAATTACACACAGTTCAGGGAATTACACATCATTCCAATAGTCAACTACACTTTTACTTGACTTAGCCTAATCAGTTGAAAGTCGCTTTATCACAACAATTCCACCAGTGCTTGTGTAATATCAAACCTGCTGTTCTACTGTTGGTAAAACGTTTTAACTGACTGCTCTGATTGCTTTGGACTGCAGCCCCTTCCGATTGGCTAAATGCCCAACCTCTTCTGATTGGTTGTTTAATCCGGCTGTTCTGAGTGGTCAGTTATAACTTATTCTGATTGGCCAGGTCCATAACTCACCCTGATTGGCTGAGCTCTCCCCAACAACCACCAGGTCGGTTTCTCTATTATCGGGTTGCTTCTCTCCAGCTCCGGAGCTCCCCTAGTCTTCCCAAACAGGCCGCACTTACTTGGCAATCACTGACAGGTCAAAAGCTAACCACAACTTCTTTGTGGCTCCATTCCGCCGACCATTTCACCAATTCCGAAATTCGAGGTTGGTGCAGTCAGTCCTCAGCCTATGTGGTTTTGCCTCTGCACAGAACCCCCTGCAGCTCGACTTCCTGTCCGAGTACTCCAGACACTGCAATCACTGTGAGTCTTCACCGGAGGCATCCGGAATCGTCTCTCACTTGATCTATTTATGGCTTCACCCTTCCCAGGTGAGTTATCTAAATTCAGCAGTAACCCTTGATGCAGAAATCCGCCTGTGGACCTCCAATTTACCAATTGTTTCTCTCGTCGCCAATGAAAAGATGGCAGGCAAATGCAGTTCAGTAAGAGGATATTTATTAGGCCCAGCAGGCAGGTACACAGCTTCCAGTCCGACCTAGGGTCTCAACTGCTAATCCTGGAACACCATGGTGTCACAGCCACAACACTCTGAGGCTGGAACCTTCTCGGCCTCTCACCTTGTCCAATGCAGATAAACACAGTAACTAAGTGCATGCATACAAATGAACCCTAAATGCAAGGTGAATGAACAATTGACATTAAAACAGATAACACTAACATTAGAACATATATAACACACCTCCCTCCTTTACTAAACATAAGTTATAAAACTCTCCAAACTTTTCGGTTTTTTCTTAACCCTCATGGATTTCCTAGTCTGAATTAGCTCCTCCTGGCCCCCTGCCTCCTCTGCACTTGCTGGGGAAGGAACCGAAGATGACAGTGGGAACCATAATGGCGCCCCCATTGGTTTTGCAGGTTCTGACACTGCCTGTCCAGTTTGTTCCTGTGCGATGATCTCCCTAACTTTAGCTACCCGCGCCAAGTTCCATACTTTGCCATTCTCAAGCCTAAGCGAGTTTGACATGATCTTAATCACCCTAAAAGGTTCTGAATATTTGGATTCCCCCTTCTTAAAGGAACCCATGGGTTTTTTTATTTTTACAAGGTCTCCTACCTTCACCGTTACCCTGTGAACACCCTTCTTCACATCGGCTGAAGCCTTGTATGCAGATTGTTTCTCCAAGATTCTATTCAATACTCCTTCCTGTGAGCCAGATTTAATTACTTCCAGCCACCTGGGACAAAATTCAGTTCCTGGATCCCTTCCCCTCATGATTCTGAAGGGAGTCAAGCCTGTTACAGAATGCGGAGTAGTTCTATAGCTCCAAATTGTATGATCCAGAGTCTTCACCCAGTCTAAATTGTTAGCCACAGCAAGCTGTACTGACTCACAGACAACCCTATTCATACGCTCTACAAGACCATTCGTCTCTGGATGATAGTTTGCAGAGTGTTTCCATCTGAATCCCTTTTCTTTGGCAAAGGATTCAATTTTTTCACCTTGAAATTGGGGACCATTGTCACTCAATATGCAAGAAGGGTAGCCCTCTCTCCTAAATAAGGAATTCAAAAAATCTATGATTACACTGGAGTCAATTTTTTTTACTATTTTATATTCGGGCCATTTACTGTAGTAATCTACACAGACCAGAATGTAGCATGGGAGTGACCCCGAAAATGCATAGGGACCCAGTATGTCAATACCCAACATGCTCCAAGGAGTTTCTGGTGGAATAATGGGAAGCATTGGTTGTGCTCTCACTCTTAAGATTTTGTCACTCTTGTTGCATTGGTGACAATCCCTCACCAAACCCTCCGTGGCGGCATCCAACCCTGGCCACCAAAACTTCTGCTTAATCCGCCTCTTTGTCATGGATATCCCTAAATGGCCTAGGTGAGAGAGCTCCAGTATTCTGTTCTTTAAGGAATCCGGAGGAATTACTTGATTTACTCTGCAAACCCAGTTGTTAATGATGGTGAGCTCCTGTCTCACTTCATAGTATGGCTTCAAGACACTGTCTACATGTCTTTTCTCTGGCCACCCTTCTTTAACAAAATTTCCCAAGGTCTGCAAGAGTTGGTCGTTTTTGTATTCCAGTGTCCACTCCCTCTCTCCTATCGCATGAATATGTTCCCAATCCACAAATGCAACCAATTCATTTTCATTTATTATATCCCTTTCATCAGGACGTTCCACTGGAAATCGTGACAGACAGTCTGCCACTGCATTTTTGGAACCAGGAACATACTCCATCTCAAAGTTATACCCAAAAAGGCCAACTAATAGTCTCATTATTCTGGGGGAGGCCCTTTTTTTGCCCGCAACAGTCATAACGTTGACCAGCGGTTGGTGATCTGTTCTCAAAATGAATTTGTTGCCCCACAGAAAATTCTTAAATTTCCTTGCCGCCCATTTGCAAGCAAGAAGTTCTCTTTCAATAACCGAATATCTGGTTTCAGGGTCTGACAATAATCTGGAAGCAAACGATACAGTCTTCTCTTCACTGCCTTCCATCTGTGATAACACAGCTCCCAACCCCTTTAAGCTAGCATCCACCGTCAGAATTGTTGGCAAACCTTCCTGGAAATGATTTAATTCTGGAAATTTGCTAATAAGGTTCTTGAGTTTGGTAAAAGCACCTTTGCATTCATCTGACCATACAAATCTGACATTCTTTTTTAACAATAGCCGGAGGGGATGAGAAATCTCTGCAAACTTTTTAATGAATCTACTGTAATACTCTCCCATTCCTAAGAAAGACTTCAGCTCCGCCTTGTTCTGTGGATTTTTGGTTCCCAAAATACAATTAACTAACTTCTCTTTTGGTTTTACCCCAGAACCACTTATCCAATGGCCCAGGTATTCTACTCCTGAGGCCTCAAAAGTACATTTGGAGCTCTCCATGGTCAAACCCATCTCTTCCATTTTCTTAATCACCTGGCATACCAAAATCCTATGAGAATCTCTATCATTTGAGTGTATTAAAATGTCATCTTGGAATACCAATACATTACTGAACTCCTTTAGCAGAATTTCCATTTCTCGTTGGAATACCCCTGCCGCTGAGGCTAGACCAAAAGGCATTCGCTTATAGCGGAACATTCCAAACGGAGAAATAAAAGTTGTGAGTTCCCTGGACCTTTTAGTAAGTCTTATCTGGTGGTATGCTTGCTTTAAATCTAATTTAGTGAAGTATTTGGAACCTTTTACCGAAGATAACATTTCAGGAATAGCTGGAAGAGGATGCCTGTCAATATATATAGCCTTGTTTAATTCGGTCAAGTCCACACACACTCTAAATTTGCCACTGGGTTTTTGTAAAACCACCAATGGTGAAACCCATCGGGAAGTGTTAACATGTTCTATCACATTGGCTTTCAACAAACCCTCTATCTCCTCCTTCACACCCAATTTCCATAACGGGGGAAGAGTCCTGACAGCCTGCACTACCGGTTTTGAACCTTTGATCTCCTTTATATCATGCTTGAAACCCTTGAGTAGTCCTAATCTCTCCTCAAAAACTTTCGTGAATTTGGAGACTACCTGGTCTTCTAAACTAGAATTTACAGAACATATTATCATCTCATTCTTAGGACTCATTTTAATCCTGAGAGCCAGGATGTCACTCCAACCTAGTAATGTAGGACCTTTCTGCACAATATAAAGTTTACTGACCGTCATCCTGTCTTTATACTCCACCACCACTCTTGTATATCCCAACACTTTTATCTTAAACTCCCCAAAAGCATCAGGTGATATATCCGGTTTACACAGTTTACCATTAGATTTTGATTTTGATAAAAGTTCTTGCCAGACCTTTTCTGACATAAAAGAAAATGGAGAACCTGAGTCCAAAACCATAATTACCCCAACATTATCAATTTTCAATCTGCACCTAGGGCTTTTACAAAAAGAGCTTGCAGATGTGACACTACCAACCCCAATGCAATTGCAGTCTGAGTCCGAAGAAGTGGACTCACAGTTAACTAAAGCCACTTTCTCTTTCTTAGTGCGACAATATTTAGCATAATGACCCGTTGCTTTGCAAACGGAACAAGTCTCCTTCAAGGCAGGACATCTTTTGTCATTAGCAAGATGTTTCGGGGAGCCACATCTGAAACATTTCCTAACAATTCTTCTTGTGTTTCCTGTGAAATCCTTGTTCTTTTCTTGTTTCTTTTTTTTGTTGGATACAATGGCTACTGTACTCTCCGTCAGTTTCTCCTCCAACTTAGGAGGTAAATTGCTTTCCCTCAATTCCTTAGTACATCTCAAGGATGTTTCTACTCTCTTTACTATGATCAGGGTCTCCTGCAGCGATGGATTACCAGCCATGAACAAATTATCTTGAATCGTAGAATTACTGGAATGGACAATTATTTGGTCCCTTATCAACTCATCAAGTGTTATGGCATTAGTGAAATCACACTGTAATGAAAGAACCCGTAATGCAGACACATAATCCTCAACATTCTCAGTTGGTAACTGTTTCCTGGTATAAAATTTGTGTCTGTTGACAGCAATATTAACCTTCTGTTGGAACTTCTTGTCCAACATTTTGAGACAAATGGAGTGAGCATCATCAGTCAAAGTCACTTCACCTGCCTCTAATTGAGGCAAGCTCTGAAAAACTCGCAAACCTTCTACCCCCAGGCTATGTAATAACAAATTCTTTTTTTTCTCAGCATTTAGTTGTGGGCCCGATATGGCAGCAATGTAGTTTATCCAGTACGCCTTCCACTGGACCCACTGAAAAATTGGTTCACCCGGAACAGGTAGGAATTCCCTGGGGGGAGAGACTGTCACCCCCTGCATGGTTACTCAACACAAAGCTACTCCTGTGATACATTAATTTCTAGAGATATCAGATGTTCTGGCACTTAGTTATTAAACCTGAAGGAAAAACTTCAATTCCACCCCTTGAAGAGTTCAAGTGAACCTTGTTGTCGACAATTCAGGGGAATCCGCACAGAGAATCAGGAGTCAAGCCACACTTTTACCTGACACAGGCCCTTTGTCTCAGATCGTGGCCTCCAGGTGAGTATCCACACATAAATCTTCCACACTATAATCCAGGCTGGAATAGACAGGCACCAGTCTCCTCAGGGCAGCCAGTGCAACGGCTGCAAAGCACAGTGCTAGCCAGGCTGCTCTCCCATTGGCTGGCTCGCGGCTCGCACTGATTGGTCGAGCGCGCCCGGCAACCACAGGGTCAGTTTCTCTCCTGCCGCAGTGCTCCTCACCGGATCCGGAGCTCCCCTAGCTCCCCACAAGGATCAGGCCGCACGCCTACCTGGCGCAAGCCTGTTGTTGGTGGTGCCTGGCCTCCGGATAGCCTCCAGGCTCCCTACGCACCTCCAATAGGGGTGACAGCAGTCACG
>JASBQK010352225.1:0-12446 GCA_030264995.1 Desmognathus ocoee | reverse complement strand
ATGCCAAGAACGAGGAGGCCAATCTAATGTGCACCAGGAGCAAGTTCCACCACCTGGGGCCCAGCACTGACAGAGAGGAGCCCTTGGCCCGAGACTTCTTGAATCGGGGAACCTTGACTTGACCCCTTAAGGCTGGGCGAGTAGGGTAGTGAGCAGTGTGCCAAGAGAAGGGCCGTCGCAGTAGATCGGGCCCTGCTGATAAAGGGCCTTCCGCATAAAGCAGAGACCTCTAAGCGTGACCATGCCTCTGACGGAAAGCCAGCCAAGCCGAAGTCTGGCTTCAGAGACATGGTCAAACTTCCGCAGGCCCAGCACAGCTCTCACAGCACGGTTCTGCACGAGCTGCAACTTACTGACTAAGCCCTCCACCAGGCCCGTGTACAGCGAAATGCAATGACTGATATTTGACAGAACAAGAGCCTGGCAGAGGGACGCCCATTTGGGCTGAGTCAGCAAAGGGAGGACCGGGCAGAGGCGATTGAGCGCATGATGGGAAGCGCTCACCACCCCGGGCACCTGTGCCCCGGCGGAGCCGGACCGATGGAATAGGATACCCAGATTTTTGGCCTTGACTGCCGGTACAGGCGGCACCCCGAAAGAGGCCGGCCAGGGCAGCAACTGGGCAGGGTCCTGGATGCCGGCGCCAAAAATGATGACCTCTGTTTTGGCCTCATTCAACCGAAGCCAGTTGGTGCCCATCCAGGACTTAACCTGCTCCAGAGCATCCGACAACCGGCAGCCATGGGAGCCATCATCCTGGAGGTCAATGACCAACTGGGTGTCGTTGGCATACATTTGGAAGACCATCCCAAACAATCCTGCAGTGCGATGAGCCAATGCGATTTGGGACTATTACGTGGGCCCTTTTTGTAGATCAGAAAAAGCATAGATCCTTTCCATTCCTTTGGCAATCAACCACACTGCAAGGTCTCATTAAATAAGAGAGTTAGGCCCTGATTACGATTTGGGAAAAAGTTGTTAAAACCGTTGGTAAGCACAAAACCGTCGGTAAACACTGACGGTTTTGTGCTTACCAACGGTTTTAACAACTTTTTGCCAAATCGTAATCAGGCTGTTAGTCCGGCTCTCAGATCAGGCACAGGCATAAACAAAGGACTAAGGTCCGGCAGGGCAGTACCCTGAAAAGCGGCAGCCATTAGCCAGTAAACTTGGGGTTCGCACCAGAAACCCAGCTACCTTACCAGCATAGAAGCAGCTCTGAGCTCCAGAGCAGGGCCGAAAGGAGGTACGGGAGGCGAATCCTAGCAAGAACGTGTCTAAAACCAGCAACGATGAAACTCCATCAGCGAAATGTGAGCTACTGCTCGGCATTACCTTTTGGTCTGGCATTCAGGTGGAATGGGAAAGAGGAACACGTGATTACTCTGGAGGAGGTGGAGATGATTTTGGGCTGCTCACTACCACAGGTACCTGCAACAAGAATCCGGCTTACAGAGGAAAGTCGCCATGGCCTTGGTGATTGTTCAAAACAGAAGACCATGCAAACATTCCGGAAAGGGTTCTGAGAGACTATGTTCACCCATTCCTTGAGAGAGACAGTTTTGGAATCCCAGTAACAGTAAATTGCTCAATGGTGACCAACACAGACACATAACAAGAAAGTGAGGTCGGCAGCTGATGGAGCAATGTAACCTACGAACTTTGAAAGTGGGTGGCTGAGCTTATGACCAGTATGGTGTGAGGGTGATTGGTGTTACTAGGGTGCCTCTGGTAGGGGGGATGGGGAGAAGGCAGTTCACAATGCTAGTATCACATGCCCACGTTTTCTGTGTCATCCAGTTGGCCCTACCCCAGGTCAGCTTCCCCCTCTGTCTCTTCACCGACTGGGCTTTTAGCCCCTAGTATTTCCATTATGACACTCTGCTGACTGCAGACAAACACTCTGCAGGCCTCCCCTGCACAGCTTGAAACTGGGGCTGGGGTGGGTCAGCAGGAGCCCACCCCACATGCTCAGAGAGGAGACACTAATCCCTCTGCTGACTGCAGGCCTCCCCTGCCCAGCTTGGGGCTGAGGCTCATCAGCCCAGGAGCCCACCCCACATGCTCAGAGAGGAGACACTAATCCCTCTCTGTGGACTGCAGACAGACACTCTGCAGGCCTCTCCTGCACAGCTTGAGACTGCAGCTGGATCAACCCAGGAGCTCCTCAGGGCACTGGCCTCAGGTCCCCAGATTCACCCAGATTCACTCAGGTCAAGCTCAGGCCAAGAGCTGTCAGTGCATTACTAACCTGTTGCAGCCTTAGAAATTAAACCTATTGTACATCCACACACTTAGGGGCCGATATTCAGCTACCCACAGCTTAGCTGCAGAGATTGCCTGAACAACTCCTCGCTATTTCTGTAGCTAGCCACACACTAGCCCCATATGTTTGGGTGGCCACTCATTTTGGGCCACCTGCCATATTGCACATGCGCCGTTTATGGTACACTATACATGGTGCATGCACAGCGCAGAGGGCAGCAGCGAATGAGGGGTTTACTCCTGCATTATAAATACTCTGTTAGTGGCCTACAGCCCAGAGTAAACCATGACCCAAACATGGTTCGGAGCCGCACCAGGTGGTCTTCCATGAGTTAGCTCATGGGAGTTCGCCTAGCGCAGACCCACACATCAGCACCTTAGCTGTGCTGATTTGCCTTCGCCCACCAATTCTTCTATCCTTCAATGCACCCAACTGCTCAGCCATATTGATTTCAACCCACCCTCTCATCTGTGCTGCAGTACACTCTCCTGCCCACCCAACCAAGCTGTAGCACACCACCGGCTCAGCCAAACTAGTAGCATTCATGTGCTCAGCCTTACTGTACTACACCTGTACACTGAGCAATGCTTCAACAAATGTAGCCACGCTGCAGTGCTTGTACTTTCTTAGCCATGCTGCTATGCACCCACCCACTCAGCCTTGATGCTTTGCACCCACCCTGACCCTCACATGCTATGGGACCCTGTACTGTACAGCATGCTACTTTACACCACCCAACCTTGGCCTCTGGTTCCACCAGTCAGGAGGTGCAGGGCCCAGATGGCACAGGTATCTTGGTTGGCACACCATCAGATGAAAGGCCTAGTGCTTCTCATGCCCCTCCTGGCCCCGTGTCATGGGACACCCTGTCAGGCCTTGCTTTGGTCAAAAATTCTCTACTGCAATTCTTTTTATACTGAATCAAAAACCAGACAGCAAAGTCTGACCCCTGCACTCATAAAGAGTGAAACACTCGAATATACAATATACAATAAACAAAAAGAGGGAAAAGGCTGAAAATATTTAAAATATAATAACCAACTACCTGAAGTAAGTCAAAATTGTGAACATAATCATTTCTAATTTGTGCCCTAAGACTAACAGATCAAAAGCTTGCTAACACATTGTTTATTTAGCGCAAAAGGAAATCAAAATGACTTTGTAGTTTCCTTGTTGAGTATTTGACGCGTTTCGGGGTGGAAGCCCCATCTTCAGAATGAGCGCTGCTTTGGAGAAAAACAATAGTAACCTTAAGAAACAGGAGAAAAACACACAAGAGGAATTGTGTTACTAAAATGACATGGTACCCCTCAAGGGGAAAAAACCAAGACATTGTTAAATAAATAAGCCTGTAATCCCTAAAAACAACCATGGCTAAGTTTGCAAAGGTGTCGTAGTTATCTGTAATGGATGTAGTCCATAATCGAAATATACATGTTAGACTCACACATCAAAGTTATAAGCTGTCAGTGCCGGGCCGGCGTCAGACGAAAGGGCGTGTGACCACGCCCATCGTTTGCGCCAGGTCCGGCACTAGACAGCTAATATTAGGAAGCACATTCTTTTTATACTGGCCTGACAGGGAGGGACCTTGCAGGTCTGCAGACAGTGAAAGGTCCTTCAAGGTTGTAGTTTAGATGGTTTTTGGGCTCAGGAAGTTCAATCATATCTCAGCAGCCAGGAGGGATCTGGGATGGTTTTTGGTGCAAGACTAGATTTGGCTGAAGGGGCTGGTGATCATGTGGAAGGCATTGCATCACAGGGGTCTTAAATATCCCCATGAACACTTTGTGGGCTTGGGGGGGTTCATTCACCTTGTTCTCTTCTTCAGGACAGGGTGGTTGCCCCCCCTTGCAGGAGAGCCAAGGGTCGGGGCAGAGCCCTCTCTTTTTTGGGCCCCCGGTGGTGGAACTTGCTGCCGGTGGTCATTCACACTTCCTCATCCCTTGGCTCCTTAAGGCTCATTATCTGTCTCTGGAGGTGGCATGAATTAGGTGGTTTGATGACTGCTAACTTTTTGGGTTTGCTGGAGCTAACTATTTAGGTGGAGCTGGATTCTTTTTTATTATTTATGTATATATTTATTGATGTTTTATGGGGAATTTTGAATGTGGGATTTGTTGGATGGGGTGGGTTGGGTGCAGGTGGGGGGTGCACCTCTAAATGACTGATAAAAGTGTGCACAACAAATCCTAAATAGATAAACATAAATTAATAAAGAAATCAGCTCATCTCCTCACCCACCCACTGCAACGGCTGCAGCCTTGATTGGTTGACCACCCTCAACATCGAAATAACTTCAGCTAACACTGTATTATGCCCCTGGTCTGATCACCATATCATCACCATTGACCTACCCTCTTAAACCTGCCCAACCACCAAACCACCATCGTCAGTGGTCATTCTCTGATGGAATAAGAGTAAGCTCACTCCTGAAACTCCCTCTCCCTTTCTAACCCCTCTTTCCACCAACCCACCATTGAACTCTATCCCTGAGGACCTTGCCAACCTCTTTTCCTCTTTGTGCAGGTCACCCCTACTAAACTGCACATCCCAAAAACATCCTGAAAAAACAAACCATGTTTTATTCAAGAACCCCCTGCTCACCTTACAACCACACTCCGGGATCAGCTTGGCACAAAGACCAAAGAGCCACCAACAACAGTGATACTAATGCCAGGCCACCTCTTATGACTCCTGCATAACCGATGCCTCAATTTACAAACTTCGCTGATGACACCAGGTCTTCATGGAGCTGTCCGGTGTCTTCTCTAACGATGAAACCCAGCTTAACCAAATCTATACCCTCCTGAAGACCTGGATGTCACAGAACTGGATGTGCCTAAATGGTGCCAAAACGGAGCTAATGTTGGTTGCTTCTTCCAATAAGTTAGCAAAAATGGACCCTGCCTATGACAAGTTTTGTTTGGATGGCTGTCTAATTGAGTCAGTGCGCAAGGTCAAGACCCTGGGAGTGGTACTGGATACTACCTTGTCCATGGATAGCCATATACATACCTTGTCTGGCTCCATTCACTACTACTTAAAACTGCTGTGACAGTTGCGCCCACTGCTGTCCCAGGAAAACTGTGCAACCTTGGCTAGAGCGGTTGTTCTAACTCGGCTGGATTATTGTAACAGCTTATTGATGGGCACCACTGAAAAGAATATAAGGAGACTGCAAGTTCTCCAGAATGACGCCATTCGATCCATCACTAACACCCCCAGATCCACTTCAGTCACGGAATCTCGGAAGGCCTTACACTGGTTACCTATCCGTTCAAGGATTGAGTTCAAGGTTTTGACAATTATGTTCAAGTGCCACTCTGGGTCAATCCCTGCATATCTATCGAACTCAGTGACACCTTATGCACCCTCACGCTCTTTGCGTTCTAGTACGCAAGAACTTTACCACTGCCCCAGGATAAAGAAAACCCGGGGGAATGGCAGGTCCTTTACCTTACTTGGCCCCAAGTTGTGGAATAGCACTCCAATCCACATCCGTACTGCTCCTTCATTGCTTTGCTTTAGAAAACTTTTAAAAACCTATCTTTTTACTATCTGCTGATTAGTTTGTTTTGAAGTTTGATTTTCGATGGTCCTTTGTTTGTCTTGTTCTGTGATGTTTGTTTTTTGTTGCGCCCTGATGCCTGCGGGCTTTGGCGCATATAAACAAATAAATCAAAATCAAATCAAATCAAATCTGAGCCAAAGGAGCACTTTCAAAACCTCAGGGGACTTGAGAATCCAGCCCCACAAACCACTAGTGTCACCCAGAATGATTCCTATTCCATGGATGTACAACAAGCCCAAATCAGCAAAATCAACCTCTTAAACACCACAATCAATGGTAAACAATGCATTCTTCACCTCATCCCTTCTAATCATCTTCTTCCCCTCACCCACAACACCTTTACTTTACTTTATTGACTGGATTAACGTGCCACACGCCCATGGGCCTCAGGGCCCATGGGCTTAAAATTCAGACCCTACTGGAGTTGGATGTAGCCTCAATTATTAACAGACTCAATTTGCCCTCCTGGAAGGGAGACCTATGCGCTTCCCCACTCATCAAATACTGCACCTCAGACTAGACTGAGCCTCAGCCTTTCTACCACTCATTACCACCTTTAGTAATGCTTCATTTGCTTCTTCCCCTGTTCCAGCTAATATCAAGGAAGCCTGGATCACTCCTCTCCTAAAGAAGACAACCCTGAACCCATACATCCCCACTAAGTATTGCCCTTAACGAATGTCACTTTCTTGTTCAAGATACTGGATAGAGCCACCTACTTGCAAATCCAGCACCATCTTGGACAGCACCACCTCGTGAGGACCAGGCAGCCAGGATTCTGACCAGGTCACAGTTCAGAGATGGCACTCCTGGATTTAAAAATCCATCTGGATGCTGTCAAAGATGCCGGCAACTCACCCTAGACTACTCTGAGGCCTTTGACCTGGTTGATCACCATACCCTCTGCTCCTACCTTTCCACCCCCTTCTCCCAGGAAGCCTCCCACTGGGTAGCTCTGTTCCTTTCAGCTCAAACCACCAAAGTCTTTTTGGGTGAGCACTTTTCCCCAGGCAGCGTTCCGCAGGGTTCGTGTCGCCCCCATGCTTTACAATGTTTACACCAAACCGCCCTTTGACAAACTCAATGATTTGGGGGTGACCTTTAATTACTTTGTGGATGATGCAAAAATGCTCCTTTCCATCATCAGAGATCACGCCATCAACACTGTGTCTCTAAACTACGTGTATAACATCATTTGGGCATGGATGGATGAACACCATCTCTGCCTGAATGATGACAAAAAAGTGATACTCATTGTCAGTCCCACAAATAAACTTAAAAAACTTCCAAAGGAGTTTTCCACATTCATCATTGCCAATAACTCAGTCCCCCTTTCCAAGCAAAAACTTTAAGAGTGTACCTATACTCTGAGCTCATGATGTCCAGGCAGGACGGTGCCATTGTCTCCAGAACACCTTACTACAACAAGCTTATCAACTTGATAAGCCCCTTCCTCACCCCGACCAACCGAGCTCACATTGCGAATGCAGTGGTTGGAGTAAAGTTTGACTACTGCAACATCTGTCTTGTGGGCACCTCCCAATGAAACCTAAACAGGCTGAAGATCACACAACACAATGCCAACCACACTGTCTATAGACTAGGGAAGCAAAGTCATGTCACAGCACAACTAAGTAACTTTCTACCTGGTCCAGTTCAACCAGCGCACTTTTGAACTCTCTCAAATGTTGTAGGAATTTACCCTAACTGTAAGGCATTTGAACCACTGGACAGACTCTAGAACTGCCTCCAATGTTACACAAATGGACCATTATTCCTCTGTATAAGACTTCTTTGAACCACTGTAAGTCGAGCATAACACAACTCTCGGCGCTCTAATGCATCCGGGCTTGTGCACTTTACAAGTATAATAAATAAATAATTTGTTCACAGAGGAGTGCAAATTCAGGATTAGAGCCGGGCAAATGTCATGCACACAGGCCTCCCAACTCTAGGGGGCAGTGTCAGTACTGACTATGCACAACAGCTGAAACAGTAGTGCTTGTCATTTCACAACTGCCAATCTTAGAAGAGATTGCACTGCTAAATATGGCAGATTTGGTATTTATGTGTCCAATTTCTGAAGGGTTACTTTATTATGGTGACTTTTATTAAAAATAATCTAGGCAGTTATCACAGCTTGCATTACAAAAATTGAGCATAGCGTTTTAAATGCATTTGTAAAAACACACTTTGTTGCTTTTTTAGTTTTCTGCTTTGAAGGCAGAAAACTACTGACTGATGACTCCCCTACGAATACTGACCACAGCGATGCCTGTTGGTGACCTACTTTTCCTGACCTCTAACTGGTATAGGTCTACACTTCGCTCATTGGTTGCTGGAGTGCAGTACAATATCCCTGTGCTTTGTTGTCAGATCTCATTTTTCTTTAGTGTTGAGGATTCCACAGTGGCTGCATCGCTTCATCTCTCTCCACCCCCTTATTTCATTTCTCTCGTCAGCACCCTTACCCCTCGGTGTCTCGTCATTCTCGAGATGAACTAATTCCAACTGGCCTCTGAAAGGGTTAATGGCATCGGTCATCATGCTGATTCACTATACACATTAGAAGTCTCACCCCTCAGTTTTCACTGATAAGCAAGGCGCTTCAGTGTACAGTACTTTCATGACATCTGTTGTGGTAGCTTACTGTCACAATTTGGCATTTATATAAAAAGATAAACTAACATTAAAGATATGTATCTGGATATGGAAGGCTCGCCACCGCTTGGGCCCACGGTACTCTTTCCAATGGGCCCACTGCCTCCCAACTACAAGAGCCCAAAGGCCTCACTTATTACATCAGTTGAGCGTTCCTAAGATCAGAAAGACCAGGCGTGGTGGTGTAACCATCGCATGGAAGGGATCCAGAATGTGGAACGATTTGCCGCTGGCTCTGAAGATCTGCCCTTCCTTGTCACTGTTCAAAAAGAAGCTGAAAGATCATCTTCTACAAAATGCTATGCCAGCGATGACCTCAGCGAATGGGCCGGTTATCAATAGACCAGACTCCCGGTTATCTTCTCACCCTGTTTCGACAACGGAGGAAACCAGGCAAACAGCAAACGACAACCAAAATCATCTCACAACCTCCAGTCAACAACACTTCGAGAACTCTTTCCAGTCCGGAAATCCACCAGTTCTCGGAGGGGTCAGAGGCTTGTCTTCACCTCCGCTGCCAGGAGAAACAACGCCCAGCAGATTCAACTAGCAATCGAACATAAAAAGGCCAATATGGCGGCCCAAGGATTTTACGCCCCCAGGAGAGTAACCTAAGTTCCTTAATCCTGGATTTTTTCTGTAGCTCCTTTTCTCTTTTCACAGCCGGCTCTCCGGCCGTGATTTTGCTGTGTGTTTTTAACTGTTTTTATTTGTTTAATGTCATTGTCACAGCGGCTCAATGGCTACGGCCCGCAGTGGCTATATAAAACTTTTTAAATAAATAAATAAATACATACATATGGGTCATATTCGAAGTTATAGCCTGTTAGGGTGGCGAATTGTATAACAAAAATCAGTAAGAAAGGCTGTTTGCATTTCAAAAACACATTTTGGTCTTTAGAAATACTGGCAGAGGTATTGCCTCTGCCAGTGTTTTATTGCCTAAACGCACTACAGCTAACATCCTGCCTCTTTGCTGCTATTTTATAAGCGTTGACTGCCATTTTATTGTTATTGAATCTTATACGCCTGCTTTTTATCTTAATTGTTTTACTGTTTGCTGCCCATAAATTTGCTTCAATCGTTTTAAGACTTTTAAGTTATTTTATTCACCGTACATGTTCTTGTGTTTTTATTTCACTGTTAGAAGTACTTTAGGTGTTCCTAATACTCCCCCCCCTTTAGAGCTAGCGCTGTGGTATAGTGCCCTACAGTGCCGTATTTCGCACTACTTGCACTTTTTTTCTACTCTCAGCTTTTAATTTCATTTGTTTTTCCAAACCCTACCTCTGTTCTCCCGTCCCGGCATCTTGCGTGGCGGCCATCTTTTCTTGGGGAGGTCTTTGTTGTTGAGACCTGACTGCCGGTGAACTACATCTCCCAGCAGCCTTCTCATTTAAATTGACGTCGTCGGCGCGTCAGCGCCGGCGCGTCTGCGACCTGTAGAGAGCGGCCTGTCTGTGCATGTCTATGCCGGTCAGAGCCGACAGAGCATACCCTTCTACTGGTGACCTCTGCTAGTAAGACCCATCACCATGTCCTGTTTAACTACCTCCCCTGACCCATGGTCAGAGGCACTTAAATTCTGGGACTCCCTTACCTGTGTTCATAATTCTCCACTTTCGACCTTACGAATGAGTGATTTTAACTGGATGGATGACCTACATTCTCCCTTTTGCCCCATCCCCATCAAGGCTTCCTTACACACAATTCAATTTCCAACTAATTATGCCTCTACTTACTTTCTGCCTTGTTCGATTCAGGCTTTACTTATAACTCCTAGCCCCCCAGCTGACTCTCATATGCTGAACTTTGCTCTCCTAAACACCCACTCAGCAGTCAAACACTGCACCGAAATAGCGGACTACATTACTCATAATGATTTAGACTGTATGGCCTTATCTGAAACCTGGTTCCATACTGCCTCCAACCATGCTGCAACACTGTCCACCCCTAATGACTGTGTTATGTTCCGTGCAGACAGAGTGGACATTGTGCGAGGCGGAGTAGCCTTGATTACCAAATCTAACCTTAATTTCCATTCAGTACATGTTGCACCTCCAGAAAATTGCCAACTTCTGTTTACTAAGTTTCAGGTCAACCCTAACTGCTCTATTTCAATCATTATTTTATATAGACCACCTCCATATTCTGACCATTTTATAGACCAATTCCTTGGCCTCCTTTCCACCTTGGTTAAACCCCAAACCAAAATGGTGATTATGGGTGATTTCAACTGTTGGGCGGAGGATAGCACCGACAAAAATAGTATATCTCTCCTGGAATCACTCTCTGCCATAGGATTCAAAAATCATATCTTAGAACCCACACATATTTTGGGACATACCCTTGACTGGGTTCTCTCTTTTAATGTGGAAATTGCTAATATTTATATTTCACCATGCCCATGGTCCGACCATCACATTATCTTGTTTAATATATTACTTCCAGACACCCCAGCACGAAATCCTATTTTTAAGAAAACTGTACAATATCGCAATCTAAAAAACATTTCAACTAATCAGTTAGAAGAGTTAACTAGCTCAAGGTTATCAGCTACCTTGAACTCTGACAATGCTGAACATATTGCCTTACAACTCAAAGACTCCCTAAATACCGCAGTATCTTCCTTGGCCCCCCTCAGATCCAAAATGGTAAAGCCGGTATCCAAAGACAAGGACTGGTTTTCAGAAGAAATCATCTTAGCCAGAAATACCAAAAGGGCTGCTGAGAGGGTCTGGAGGAGAGCTCCTTCTGCCTCTTCCAGGGCTCTTTATAAACAAGCGGCACTATCATATGAACACTCTATTATACATGCTAAATCAAACTATTTTAATAATCGGATTAAGGCTGCTTCTTCAGACTCCAGGGAACTTTTTAAAATTGTCAAACAACTTGAAGCCCTCCCTCCACCTGCAACCGCTCATAATATCGACAATTCCTGGTGTCAAAATATCCAACAAGCCCTTCTTACTAAAATTGACAATCATGTTGTCAAAATCAAGGCTAAGCAGATATCTTTGAATACTGGCCTGGACAACACTCTCAGTCTTTCCAGTCATGATCCATATGGCATTAATTCTATACCACAATTTCATTTCAAACCAGTATCCCCTAGTGAAGTGAGTAATATCATCAAAAAAATGAAACCAACCTCCTTCAAGGGTGACATTTTCACGGCTGATATTGTGCAAAAATCAGCTGATTTTCTTGCACCATTCATTGCTAATCTGGTTAATGTCTCCTTTGGGTCGGCTTTAGTCCCCCAATGCTTGAAAGAGGCGTGGATTACGCCTCTTCTTAAGAAAGCTAACTTAGATCCTGAGAATCCGGCCAAATATCGCCCTATAACCAATGTTAGCTTTTTGTTAAAGATCCTGGATTTCATTGCCTATGAGCAAATTCAAACTTTTCTAGAGACCCATAATCTATTAAATGTTAAGCAATCAGGATTCCGGAGATCACATGGTACGGAGTCTGCGCTGCTAGACCTGAAAAACAACCTGGGACATATTATTGATAATGGAAAACCTGTACTTTTACTTCTATTAGACCTCAGCGCGGCCTTCAATTTGGTAGATTATGATCTTCTCACCGAAAGACTGTGCACCAACTTTGCCTTCTCTGACGAAGCAACCAAATGGTTAGGTTCCTTTCTTAAGGATCGCACTATTCGTGTCTTTTCAGGGTCCTTTACTGCGGAACCCACATCTCTTCTTAGAGGAGTTCCTCAGGGGGCACGCTTATCCCCCACCCTTTACAACCTATACACCCGCCCCCTCTTTGATGCTTTGGACCAGCTGGGTGTCGGCTACACCAACTACGCCGATGACACCCAGCTGTACTTTCCTTTATCAGGCAACTATTCCGCTGACCTAACCTTAGTTCAAGAAACCTATGCTGTCATTCAGAGATGAATGGCCACAAATCAGTTAGCGCTAAACG
>JASBQK010341115.1:0-12605 GCA_030264995.1 Desmognathus ocoee | reverse complement strand
TTTGGTGGCATTTCTGGTGTTTGCACGTTAAGGGCGAGCGATCCTGGGTATTTGACACCCCTAGTTCTCTCTGGGAATCCCTGCACGAGGCAGGCTGAGAGTGTTCGACTAGGGGGTGTGTTAGTGCAAAACGGGCCTGTTGCTACTGCGGCCCCTCTTTCGTCACAGTAATGTATTCCAAGGAGACAACTATGATAATTTGTAACAGATTTTTGTGCATATTGTTAATAAATCTTATGCATTAATTTGCAATAATTTTTTTTAAACAACAAATTCATAGGAGTAGTATTCTTAAAGATCTATTTAAGCAACTGTCTTTTAGAAAGACAAAGCCTTTGTTTTTTTTTAAATTTGGTATTGTTAAGCAATATTCACCTAATATATTGTGTGGAACATTTTATTAGCGCCTCTGCGTTTATTAAAAAAAAAACATAAGTTGGCGACCATTTAAAAGAGCTCAATCTCGGATATTGCTACTTTAGCTCTTTGCATTTTGCTTCGAAAACTTGCACAGAATTGTAATTTGTCATGAAAAATGCTTAGTTTTACAGTAATTGCACTTTTAAAGTGGTGCATTGCCTCGACTTCCTTGATCGAAATTCGGATGCCAAAATAGCTAGACAGACTTTTGGTATACTCTTGCGACCCTTCAGTGGCGCTGAAGGGCAGCAAGTCCTCTCCGCCCGCCTCCCCCTGGGCATGTTTAACTTCACATGGAGGATGGGGCAGGCCAAATCAGACCTAACTTTCCATGTCTGCTGAGAGCGACTGTTCCCGCCACCTCAGCCTGTGCACAGACCAAACAACTGTATTGCCCTCTGGAATCCTGTCTGCTCAGAAGATTTATCTTTGTACTGTCCAAATCCCCCTCAGAAGTTCAGGCTCTTGGTGAGGAGCTGTTTAATTGAGCACCTATCATTTTCACATTTTTACAGTCTACTTTACATTTCAGGTGGGAGCACTGAACAACTTGTTACCATGAAACAGCAGGTCTCTGCTGCTTGCCAGCCTATGGAGACTACTGAACGTGGCTGGCTCATGGCTAAATTGGCATGTCTTCGGTTAATACACATTCATCACACAGTACAGAGAGAGATTATGTAAAATGTGTTTTACTCCCAGCTTTCATACTGATTTGCTGGAGATGTTATGGGACTACTTCAGGTTCTATGGTGCCTTACCATGTACCCTCAATTATTACTACCCTAGAATGATTTGATCTGTATAATAATGCTCACTTGAGAGTTGAAATGTTTCTTTTAGCACAGTGCTTCTTTAAGAGAAGAAAAACAATTCCATACCATTTGTCTGCATAAAGCATCTAAAACGGTCATGGTCGGTTTAATAAACTATGAAGCATTAGAAGGTACAAAAACACCAATGAACAACTTACACAATGAGTGAAATAATGTAAGAGCAACAAAAATGTAACATTTAAGGCAAATGAAACGCAGAATAAAGTGGTTGATAGAAATGTGAAACAAGACACAAACGTTTTGGGAAACAATTTTTGAAAAATAAGGAAATTGGACACATTTTCGCTCTGATTCACAAAGCAGTTATGTTTGAGTATACATTTGTTGTTTCCCATTGACTCCAATGGGCAAGAACAAACGTATGCTCAAACGTAACTGCTTTGTGAATCGGGCTTTCTGGTTCCTGACGAGATCTTTATTACCTAGGGAGTGAGTGTGTTCTGGCGTTTACCCTTTGCCAAGGTAATGGATCACCAATATTTGGACGCAACCTAGAATACAATCTTAAAAAAATAGCAGTCGCAACTGGAAATTGCAAACTACATCTAGAAGTGCCTCCCGTATTCTCCTTTAGTTCCTTGTATTTAATGAAGTATAAACTGTTTATTTGAAATGTAAATATCAAGTGCACTTCAACCCACACATTTTTAATTGTAAGAGTTGCAGCTGATGCATTCCAAAAAAACCTGTATTTCGAACAAAAAACATAAAATCGCGAGTTGGCCTTGTAATCTGCAGCCCCTCAGAAGCCGTTGCGGCATCCGAAACATGCAAAATCAGAAAAAAAAAAAGAAGTCTGCAGCCTATCAGTGCATGAAATCTGTCTCCAATGAACTCACTTACAATGCAGTTATCAATGAATCCCCTCACAAAGTCTCCATAAGAAATGCAGATAATATAATGATACATTAATAAAAAACAAAAAATGGCAATTAAAAAGAATGGAGAAAAACCTGCCACAGAAAAGATAAATGGCGAATTCTCAAAAAAAACATTTCACACTCCAACTGGGGTAAATAATAGGCTTTGAACAAAAGTGGGCAAATCTACCATGCCAAGCTATGAGCGATCCATGAAAGGCACTTGCACAGGCGAACATGAAATGTTTCACATAAAAACAGGGAAAGGCACGCTGTCATTGTAGAACATAAAGCGTCTATTTGGCAGTATTTAGCATTTTTTCAAAATTAGCCGCCAGGCATGTTTATTCAATACAACCTATATAGATTTGATTTAATCGGTGTTAAAACGAAATTATAGACACATCGAACTAACAATTTAACTTTAGATGATAAAAACCACAACCACGAAGCAAAATGCTTTCCTCCATCATGTTTCGGCTTACAGGACTTGCTTACTTGAATCTGCTCAGAATACACAATAAGGAACAGTAGCACGGTTCACCAACACAGGTACGGTCTCTTTAGATGCGTACTCTTCTGCTTGCAGTTGAAGTCAGTTTACAGTTTAAGTTGTATGTTTTCTCTGCAGGTTACAGCATAATACTAGATACAAAAAGAAATCCAAGTTTGTTGCATGTGGGATTGCTGGTTTGGTGTCAGAGAACCAGTCATGGATTACTGGCTGTAGAGACTAGGTAACCCTGGTTTCTTAGTTTCAGAGAAACAAATGCAATCTATATAGACAACCTAGTAAAGCGATGGATGCAAGAAAAATCCTCTTTTTAATGCAATCAAATTTTCACCTTCTGTGGGCAACAAAATACAAACAAAGGGTGGCTCTGCAGCTGGTTCTAAAGGCAAAAAGTCTTAATAGTTCAGCAACTATGTTTTGTAGAAGGGGCCTTTAATATCGTAGAGAGGTTGCCCTCACACTCAAATCAGCAGTTTGACCTTAATAGTAAAAAAAAGCCACCTGTCTCCATAATAGGGTGGTTTACGCTCAAAAGAAAAAAGGACAAGTGGTCTGCATTGCAACACCCAGTCTGGTTATTAGGATATATCCAACATATGCAAAAAAATAAACATCAGAAAAATGACAAAAATGAAAGTCAATTAAAGTATTCAGAATGCCACTCAGAAATTCCATCTGGATTTTTCTATTTGCTGGATTAACAATCTCCGCTCTAGTTTGCCCTTTAACAGTGGAAAGACAAATCCTGTATTTTAAAAGACTGGCAAATAATTATTTAATCAAAAGATGCTCCATTCTGCTATCGTTGGCAAACAGATCTATGATGTCATCGTTACTTATCCAGTCGAGCACATTCCGTTCTAAAAACATGAGCGAAAAGGCTTCAAGATTTTTGTGTTCAGTTTGGCTTTTTAGGTAGATTTTAATATTTTGAAATTTCGAAAATTGCCCATGACAGGCGACCTGTGTACACGGCAATGTCAAGATGTATTTGTAAGCCAAGTACAAGTATTGATAAGCAGTGCTGTAAGATGTAAACCTTTCTAAAACAGAGTAGCAGCAGACTGCACAGTCACAACAAGTACGGAACTTCTTTGTTCTTTCACTAGGCTCATTTACAAATTCTTCCCATTGAACGGATAGTATTTCTTCATTGCGTGGACCGTCTACATAGTACTCGTCAGGAAGTATCGTCTTCAGTTGCTTCCACTTGGACGCAAAGCTTAAAAGTTCTTCTGTTAATGCCTGCACGGTTATCATTTCATCTACGTTTTTAAGCAAGGAGCAGAGATTGACAAAAGCATTCCCTGGTAGACTTTTGTTGAAGTTTCGTGGATCTAAGCAGGAAATATCCAATGCCAGAAATGAGTGATTCCGAAATCGCCTATCCAGAGTTTCCGTGACTGCATCCATCACTGAATTATGCACGTTCATTCTGTATTTGTCTTCAGGTAGAGCAGCGGGCTCATCTTTATCACTTTCCTTCTTTTTACAGAAATTTTTAACTTCCTGAAGCTCTGTTTCCACATCAATCTCACAATTTCTTTCTTCTAAACCTTGGTTTGCCCGCTCTATAAATTTGGCAGCAGCCAAGTGCACAGTATCAAAATTTCTGGATTCTGCAAGAAGACTTTTCATAGTGTCAGAAATCATTCTCTGGGCTTCCAGGAAATCCACTCCATTTGTTTGGAGATATTGAGACAACGGAGTAACATAACTAAGGATTCTAAGGTACAGCTGGGCTGTGAGAACTGTTTGAAATGTGCATAAAGACTCAGCAAGTATTTATGCCCTGCACATTAATTCTGAACTATAACGAGTGTTTGAGCCAGCATTCCAAAGTCCTTCAAGCAGATCTATGAAAATTGCTTTGTCAGGATCATTGAAACAACCAAATATATCCACAAGAGCATTAGATCTAGACCACCATTGTGATACATCAATTGAGGAGATTATGGAACCACTCGCTGGTGTCTGAGGCCATACAGCCGTCCTCTTGTAAGGATCCCTCATAAAAACTGCACACGAGTCCAAAAGCCCACAAAAATAAACAGTCTCTGATGGCTTTAATGTTTCTTCAAAAAGTATGAGATCCAGGACATGTGAATGGCACCAGGTCTGTATGTGACCTGGAGACTCCTTTCTTAGCCAAGTGTTGAGTAAATTATACTGATTCTGCAGATATAATGAACCATCAGTAAAGTTTCCAACACACTTCGTTAGAGCGAGACCATTTTCGTTAAACACATTTTGCACAAAATCAAATAATTCCTTTGCTAAGCAAATAAAATTGTTATTTGTAACTGCTAGCAATTTCTCGTGTACAGTATCTGTAGCATATCTGACAATAACCGAACAATGGTCATCGAAGCAGAATGATTTTCACTTGCATTTACCAGTATTGAGAAAAGAGGAGCTTTTTGTATTTCTTGACTTATTGCTCTCTTCATTAATTTGAAGATTGCATTAGTCACATCGTTCATGGTAGTTTCTGACAGAAAATTCACAGAAGTACACTGTCCATCAAGGCTGACTGGAACTGACAGTGGTGTTCTCAATATATTCCTTAAGAATTGGATCAGAATTACTTATAAGATGCAAAAGGTCAAGAAAGAGCGCATGCTCAATCTCATGATTTTCCATCTCAAGTCGTGACACAGTTTTAACAGTTGCAATTACAGGTTCCAGAATCGCCCTATTGTTCTGGATTTTCTTTGTGCACGGTAACTTCTTCTGACGTGAGAGGTGGTTGTTCCTGTACGTGCCAGAGGTCATGTAGGAATAAACACATTGCTGGTGAAACTCCCCCAACTCATGTTCTTCAATGTGCTGTTTAACATTGCTCCAATTTTTCATACCGCTAGTGAAAGGATCGTTTTCTGCAGATTTGCCAAATGCCAAGCAAACAGTACAATAGAGGGCTTTTTTGACCTCAGAGTAGCTTAGCCAGTGTCGTCTCCTTCCATCTTCTCTCCAAAAAGCTGAATGAACGTTAAATTCGTAAAGTTTAGACGGCTGGATCGGATGATGATAAAAGAACTGAGACAGCTGATCAAACTGTGGACGAACGAACAAATCGTCCAGCATCTCTGGCTCATCGACTCCATGTCGGTCCTTCAAGTCCCGCCCCTCTGGGTCTGCTGGGTGAAATGGGGATTCTCCCTGAATGTTTGCCGATGAGATTTTTAACACATTCGATGTTGTTGCTTCGTCTGAGGTGAGACCTTCAGTTCTTTGAGAAAATTCTTTGTCTTCAAGGCGCATTCTTTTCTTCTCATACAACTTCATAGGTAATCCTTTACTTCTATTTGGATGCAGCTCTCCATCCTCTAGAAAAAAAGAAGAAAAATCAGCATTTTTGACTTGGGACCTCCTAGCAGCCAAGTGACACCAATGTGCAGGTTACAAAAATTGAACATTAAATGGCAATTTTCCAGCTGACCTTTGAGAGACAATCTGACCTTGAATTAAAATGTAAACAATGTAATTGTAACTGCTTTGATTTTAGCAGAACTAAAAAAAAATCACTACAAAAACATACAGACTTGAAATCAGCATCACAGATAATAGCTATGACACAAACTTCCCATCTCATATGCAAAGAGTAAACAAGAAATAAACTGGCGAACAGCAGTGACTTACACTAACAAACAGTAGTAGAGAATAGAATGAAATCCAACTGGCGTGAAACAAAGAAGGCAAACTAACAGGGTTTGAAGTTAGCAGTAATCTAGGAGCCCAGGCACCTGCTGAGTGCCTGTAGGTCCCTGCTGAGTGCCTCGGAACTGCAGCATCAGGCACCAATAAGAGATTTGGAAGCTGTGTAATGCTGACCAGTGAGTGCCATGTGAAAATTAGCCAGGCTTGGTAGGTCAGTGCAATGCAAAGGGGTTGAATAGTTGAATGCAGGTCAGTGGGGTTGAGCAAGTGGGCTGTGGAGAAGAGGAACAAAGCTGTTGGGGTACATAGAAACAGACGTTAGTGCATGTGGTGCATATCAATGGGTCCGAGTAAGCAAGTGCCAGGCAGCCCAATAGAGTTATTGGATGGAGTGCGGCACGGCTGAGCAGAAAATAGTGACGAGTGTGCTGGTGCATGGTAGTAAAGCAGAGTAGGTGAGCGCAAGGTTGGTGCATAGATACTTAAAGCCATGTTGCTGACGGTTTGAAGAACATTGTGTAGGCGAGGAAGGAGGCCACAGGTCGAAACAAGCAACAACACGCAAGCTTCATTTGAGAACCATAACAATGAGGGCTCTTGAATTTTGATGCAGGCTCCTAAAAAAAGAGGCCAGTGGTCTACTAGCAAACACATCTTAATTTCTAACACTGAAACTACACAATCCTTCATTTGCATCACTCAATTTATTTGCCATAATGTTATGTTATTTTCTAGGTACTGAGATGCTCTACTGATGTAGCACATTGTGAGTTTCAAAAATGTAAGGGGTGGTTACGGACCTCTAATTCGTCAACAGAAGTTGGTAACATGAGGCAACAGGTGGGGGAAGTTAGGGGATGTAAATAATTTACTCTCCTTACTGCAATCACATTCACCAACATTACAGTATTTTAGGCACAAATTTAGCACACATGCCGGGGATGGGTAAGGGTGGGTGGGTCGTTACCGCCCATTACCTCCTTTCATTCAGAGAAGACGAGCTGCTCCCTGTGGGTTGTTCCACGAATGGTTTAAAAAAAAAAAAACATATGTAAGGATTAAATATTTGTTGTGGGGGAGGGGCCCGAGGAGCTGCCATTTTGTGGCAACCCACGGTTGAGCGTGGTGTCACCCTCAAAAGTACAAAAACAGGAGCTTTCTGTATTTCATGACTAACTTTGCACTTCGTTAATTAAAAAATGGCATTAGACACGTTTTTCCTCATGTAACGAGGGCCATGCAACTCTGCATCGAATTAGAAAAAACAAGATGGTGGCTTTCAGTACAGAAAATCTCCTTTTTAGTAAGGCAACACATTTTGTGCAGCAGATTTCAGAAGTAGGACAACCCGTGGTCTTTACATTGCCATTAATTTTATGAAATCTGCTGGACACATTTTCACCAAAACCAAAAAAGGGCGCTTTTGAGATCCAGCTGCCACACTCAATACAAAAATGCCATAAAGGCATTTAGTGGTTTGAGATGTGCACGTGAGCAAAAAGGAGGTGCATTTTCCCTATGTGAATCTCAGTCCTCACAACCCCCTCCACTCAATAAATATTAAAGCGTCTGACAGAGTGGCACAACATATGGCAAAAAAAGAAACTTGTTCTGGGCCCACCATTCTTAATGTCAAATTTCATGCAGATTTGGTTTGGACTGCGTTCAATATATGGAAGATTAGCGCTAATCCAGACTCAAATCTTCATTAGACATTCTGGGCCTCGTACCCGTTCCTTGGAATAGTGAGATACATTAAATTAAGAATTAATTGTTATCATCTATGAATTTCTGCTGAGCCGATTAAGTCAGCCAAAGGACAGATTTACATGTTAAAGACAATGGAAGCTACCCCTTGCAGCACAAGCCCGTTAGGTCGCAGCTCCGCCATCCATATGGCGCTGAGACAAGCAGCCTTTGCTGCGTTGGCAGCACTGTAAGCAGGATCAGGTAAAGGGGAGGCTTTTTTTTTAAAGGGTTTGGTGATCGGGGAGAGGGGAGGGTTGGTGCGGGAGGGTTGGGGTGTGAAACCCCCCCCTCAACTTAAAAATAAACCAAGGTTGCTTCGTGACCCCGCTCGGCTTCACAGCGGGTTCTGCATTGAGCGAGGTCCCAACGCAGTCACCTCAAACTGTCTGACTGGACAGGAAACTGGCCATACACTTACGAGTCCTCCTCCACCCCCCAAGATTCCTCCCCAAGGACAAAAAGGATGCCACAGTCTAGGTGTATAAGGCGTTAAGAGAGTGTCGATCAATATCAGGCCTGTCCTGACCCCTCTGTCAGTCAACCTCAGCAGTTTTCCCTAACCTTTCTCTGGGCAAGTTCTCTGCCTCTGTGGCGACAAAACCTACTAAGAATGTCATGGAGGGCATGCTGCTTCTGTAAGTGGTCCCTCAATTGGAGGTCCACAGCTTTCTCCAATACTCTCACCAAAAAAAGGGAATGTGAGAAATGGGTTGATAGCTGGAAAGGATGTTGATGTCCACTTTTTCGTAGTTTACTGCCTTTTGGCGTCATTTATTACGTGCAACAAATTTTGAAAACCAACACAGAGATTTTAGTGAGTGGAAAACATTGCTATCAGTATTTCACATCTGGGGCTTTTGCTACGCTAGCTGGCAGAGCTGTGAGCTTTCTCCACTCGACTGTGGTGTGTATTTCGGTATTTTTGCATGGAGTTAGTGTTGATTTTTAGCGCCCTCTTGTACTGCACTTCATGTACTCAGCATTCATCTGCCTCCACTTCACTTCGCATAAGCAGTACTGCACTAGCCTCTTTCATACTGCACTACTTATTCCATGCCCCAATATTTCTCTCTACTCCTTCCCTCAGCCTCCACCGCCTTAGACCGGCTCCATATACCTTCGCTCAGACTTGTACCCTGCACCCTTTTTCATGCAGTCCTCTTTCCTACAACCCTATCCCCTATACAAATATCACCCCATACTCTTTCCATCAGCCTTGTTCTTTCAAGTAATCTTAGTTCTATCCCTACACGTCTATACCGCTAAGCCCCCTTTCTATCAGTCCAACACTGCACCTCTGCAAATATCTACGCTGTACTTCATCAGCCCCTTTCTCAATGCACTCTCATTCATTCCGCCCATTTCCCAAGTAAGCCTAGTTCCCTCATCTACTCCTAAATCACAGCTATTCCAATCGCCCTGTTTATAACACTGTGCATTACAATGCAGTCATCACAACTTACTTCCATCAATCTAGTTACAGCCTCTACTCCTACACCGTCACTTTGTCACTATATGCCTGCGCCCCCTCCCCTTTACTCCTTCCTGAACCCCTGTATCTTACATTCTTAATCCTTCAATTGCCCAGGTGTCCATTTCACATGCCTAAGACTTCTCCTGTTTCATACCATAGTCATGCGCGTTTCTGTAACTCTAATTCTTCCTGTGCTACTAGGCTTCTACTTTACCAAAGCCTCTTTCCGTCAGCCCAATGCCTATACTATACCCTTCTCAACTCCCCCCTACACCAACCCTGTGCTTATTCCTATGGTTCTTTCCATCATTCCTATTTCTATCAGCATTGCTCCTATGTTCCATCCAGTGGCATAGCACACACCCTCGCAAGGGCCGCCACGCATTGACTCATATGGTATGACTCAAGGGATAAGGGGGCAAAAGGTTTTAAAAAGTGTCTTACTTCGAATCTTCCCTGTAAACCCCCTCTTTGCAACATACTGTAAAGAGGGGTTTCTGGAAGTGTTCAAAATGAACTAAAGGCAGGGTACTGGTCAGGTGATTAGCCTTACCATTGCCCAGCCTTTTGTTCAGCAGAAAAATACCCAGAAGCCCTCTGCTGCAGTGTGCGGCCCCACGGAGGCACCATACTGCGAAGAGGGGTTTCTGGACATTTTCCAAATGAACTAAAGGCAGGGCACTGGTCAGGGGATTACCCTTACCATTGCCCAGCCTTTTGGTCAGCAGAAAAATACCCAAAAGCGCTCTGCTGCAGTGTGGGGCCCTGTGGAGGCAACATACTGTGAAGAGGGGTTTCTGGACATTTTCCAACTGAACTAAAGGCTGGGCACTTGAAAGAGGATTACCCTTAGCAGACAAGGGTCTTCTGGCAGTTTTTCTGCCGGAACGAAGGCCAGTGTGGTGGCCCGCAGGAGGCATCACACTGCAATGGGGTTCTTTTGAACATTTTCCTGCTGAAACAAATATTGGCCACTGAAAAGGGGATAACCTTTAGCAGTGCCCAGTACTTGTCTCAGCAGAAAAATAACAGGAGCACCCCCGTTGCAGTGTGGTGCCCTCACAGGGGTACCACATTACAAAAGGGGGCTTCCAGCTATTTTTCTGCTGAAACAACCACTAGATGCTGGTACAAGGGACACTCCTTACCAATGGTTACTTCCGTAGAAAAATTTGTGTTCAGCATTTTACTCATGCGCTCTGCTTGTGTTTGATAATTTATTTCCTACTGTACCTGCAGATTATCAATATGTCTTCAGTAGCCCTTTAGATCACTAGCAAATATATGCATTTTTCTGGGTTTTTTATTTTTTATTTAAAAAGTCTTTTTTTAACCTTTATGGTTATAACAAGACATAAAACAATACATTCGGAATATAAAATTAAATAAACTAACAGTCAAATCTTGACAGAATACATAAAATATTTACCACAAACTCTAATTTTTAGCCTTAAAAGCAAATTTCAGAAAGATGTAGATTTTTACAATATCATGAAAAACATTTTCTTTCAAAATGGCAAAAAAATCTATTGTGTCATTGGGGTCTTTATATTTTGCCAACCAGCGAAGTCTCCATTTAGAGGTCAAAGGGCACATTGTACAAATGTGAATGATGTTATCTATCATCTCTGGGCAATTAGAGCAAAAACGACGATCATTTTTTGGTTGCCATTTGAGCGGCAATAACCCTAAGCGAAATTTCAAAAAGATCCTGGTTATTAACATAGAATCAGTATTGAGCAGATATTCTTCACCTCCCGCATGAGTTTTACAGGCAAGATAATCTGAGAGTGAAGAGAGATGTTGACAGTGCCTAATAGATTCTGAAACTTAATACGACTGAGCAAGACTTTTGAAGTCAAAACCCCACAAGTGTACAAAAAGAAAATTGGTTGGGGGCGCACTCATAAACCAAAAAGTAGAATTCATCTATGTATACTCTAGGGCAATAAAGTACTAAACGATCAGATTTAATGGTGCGGGATAATGCCAGTACAGATACTGGGAAAATCCTATTGTAACAGAGAAAGGGAAACTACTTCCCTCAAACCCCGCACTCTGTATGGTAGGTGGGACCAAGTCCACCTCCTGTCACTATTAAGTCCAAAAATGCCGACTTATAGCCGTTGCAGTTTCATATATACAATAATATATATAGGTTATAATGAAAAAATGCATTTATTAGATAAAACACATATGACAAAAACGATATATAACAGAAGAGAAAATATGTTTGTTAGTTCAAAAACAGGCACATAGTTCAACAGAAAAACGAACTGAAATCTCTACTTTTGTTAATAATTTTCACAAACATTGAAGTAAACAAGACCAGACCCCTAACAACCAGTGTATGCACAGGAAAACACCCTAAAACATAAAAACATATATTTATAATGGAAATCCTCTAGAGATGTAGCAGCACAACGCGTTTCGGGGCTGCCACCCCTTTATCAAGTGCTGCAAGTCAAAAAGAAATAAAGAAAGACAAATAAGAAAAAATGGCTTAAAAATGCAAGTGTTAGAGGCGGAGGAAAAGAGTTGGCAATTGGCAATGATGGTATCTTACCGACAGTGGTACACACGGCGTAAAAGAAGTGGAGGCACAGAGTGTGCCAGAATAGAAACTAAAAAGGAACAGAAAAAGAGAAAAACACATAAGAAACAGAAAAGCCATTATCAATGTACAAAATCGGAAGGCCCCACGAAGAAATCACAATACCTGTCAGTATATGAACTGCGGCCAATGCCGAGGACGAAAGTCACACAAACAGAAATCCAAAGAGACAGCGCACTGGAAAGAAACATAACGAACTGTCAGAAAAACGAAAAGGTCAAAGGGGAGCCCAAAAAGCCCCATCGAACTCCCAATCACCTGTAGTGCGAGTAAGAACGTAGCACGACCAGTTCGGTTGAAGCCGGTTTCTAGACTAAAACCCAACGCGTGTATAAGAGTCATGCGGTGATAGTGGGTGACATAGAAAGAGGACAAAAAAGCCGGGTGGCGGCCATGTTGGGAAGGCGTCACCGCCAACATAAAGGGAAAAACAAAGAGCCATCAAGCGGCCATGTTGAAAAAGGGGAAATCAATAGAG
>JASBQK010341114.1:4133-17056 GCA_030264995.1 Desmognathus ocoee | reverse complement strand
TCCTACGTGATCTGAGTTCAGACCGGAGTAATCCAGGTCAGTTTCTATCTATAAAAAATTTTTCCTAGTACGAAAGGACCGGAAAAATAAGGCCTATAAAAATTTTAAGCCTTTCTATTATTTCTGATATAAAATAAAGAAATAACTAAAAAACAAGCCAAAAATAATGGCTTATTAGAGTGGCAGAGCTTGGTAATTGCAAAAGACCTAAAATCTTTAATTCGGAAGTTCAAATCTCCCCTTTAATAATGCAGACCTTATTAATTATTAACCCTTTACTTTATATTATTCCCGTCTTATTAGCAGTCGCATTTTTAACCCTAATTGAACGAAAAGTACTTGGATATATACAATTTCGTAAAGGACCAAATATCGTAGGCCCATCAGGCCTACTACAACCAATTGCAGATGGATTAAAATTATTTACTAAAGAACCCGTACGTCCTTCTACTTCTTCCCAAACTATATTTCTACTAATACCAACAATAGCCCTGATTTTATCTTTATTAATTTGAATTCCACTACCACTTCCAAACACTTTATCAAATTTAAATTTAGGTATTTTATTTATACTTGCTCTATCAAGCTTGGCTGTTTATTCTATCTTAGGGTCAGGGTGAGCTTCTAACTCCAAATATGCCCTAATCGGAGCCCTCCGAGCAGTAGCCCAAACAATCTCATATGAAGTTACACTAGCATTAATTCTTTTATGTCTTGTCCTAATAACAGGAAGCTTCATGTTATTTAATTTTAATATATCCCAAGAACTAATATGATTCTTGGTACCAGCATGACCAATAGCTGCCATATGATTTATTTCAACCCTAGCTGAAACAAACCGAGCCCCATTTGACCTAACAGAAGGGGAATCAGAGCTAGTATCAGGTTTCAATGTTGAATATGCAGGGGGACCATTTGCTCTTTTTTTTTTAGCAGAATACGCGAACATTTTAATAATAAATGTATTATCAACAATTCTTTTTTTAGGCACAACATTTTATCACCTCCACCCGGAATTATCAGTAATTAACCTAATAATTAAAGCTTCTGCCCTATCAATTATATTCTTATGAATTCGAGCCTCATATCCACGATTTCGATATGATCAATTAATACACTTAGTATGAAAAAATTTTTTACCTATTACAATTGCAATAACTATACTTCACCTTTCTCTCCCAATTATAATAATAGGACTTCCACCAATACTATAGGAAATGTGCCCGAAAGTCAAGGATTACTTTGATAGAGTAAATAATAGAGGTTCAAATCCCCTTATTTCCTAAAAAAAAAGGATTTGAACCTATCCAGTGAAGATCAAAACTTCAAGTGCATCCGCTACACTATTTCTTAATAAAATAAGCTAAATAAGCTTTTGGGCCCATACCCCAAAAATGTTGGTTAAATCCCTCTTTTATTAATGAGCCCATATGCCTTATCAATATTAATTTCAAGTTTATCTACCGGAACAATTATTACATTTATCAGCAATCATTGATTTTTAGCTTGAATTGGACTTGAATTAAATACACTAGCAATTATTCCAATTATATCTAAAATACATCATCCCCGATCAACAGAAGCAGCAATTAAATACTTTTTAATTCAATCAATAGCATCTGCCTTATTATTATTCGCAACAACATTAAATGCGTGATACACTGGAGAATGAACAATTATCAATATACAAACCCAAGTCCCCCTATTATTGTTAGTAACAGCTTTAATAATTAAATTAGCAGTAGCCCCATTTCACATATGGCTCCCAGATGTCATCCAAGGACTAGATCTAATAACATGTTTAATTCTTTCAACATGACAAAAACTCGCACCAATAACATTAATAATCCAAGTAAGCTCAGAAATTAATACAACATTAATTATAATATTAGGAATATTATCATTATTAATTGGGGGATGAGGAGGACTAAATCAACCTCAACTCCGTAAAATAATAGCCTATTCTTCTATCGCACACTTAGGCTGAATAATAATTGTAATATCATATTCTCCAAATTTAACCCTTTTAAACCTTATAATTTATTTATTATTAACCACATCAATATTTTTAATAATAATAAAATTTATATCAACTAATATTAATAAAATAGCTTCTTCATGAATAAAAAATCTACCCCTTACCTCAACAATAATTATTATTTTAATATCCCTTGGAGGACTTCCTCCATTATCAGGATTTATACCTAAATGATTAATTCTAGAAGAAATTATTAAGCAAAATATTCCACTAGCCGCAATAGCAGCAATATCAACTTTATTAAGCTTATTTTTTTACCTACGTCTTTCTTATATAACATCATTAACCACTGCCCCCACCACAATAAATTCAAAACTAATATGACGACTAAAAATAAAATTAAACATATCAACAACAATTATTATATCAACAATATTATTACCAATCACACCACTAATTCTAAATATAATCTAAAAGATTTAAGTTATAAGACTAAAAGCCTTCAAAGCTTAAAGCAGGAGTTAAAATCTCCTAATCTTTGACTAAGATTTGCAAGACTCTATCTCACATATTCTGAATGCAACCCAGATACTTTAATTAAGATAAAACCTTACTAGATTAGAAGGCTTTATCCTACAATCTTTTAGTTAACAGCTAAATACCTAAACTTAGGCTATAATCTACTTCTCCCGCTTTGTGGGGGGGGAAAAAGCGGGAGAAGCCCCGGCAGAAGTTATTTGCTCTTTAAAGTTTGCAATTTTATGTGCTGTACACCACAAGGCTTGGTATAGAAAGGGCTTAAACCTTTATTATTAAGGCTACAACTTAACACCTATTCGGCCACTTTACCTGTGATAATCACTCGATGACTATATTCAACAAATCATAAAGATATTGGTACCCTTTATCTAATATTTGGTGCCTGAGCTGGTATGATTGGAACCGCTCTAAGCCTCTTAATTCGAGCAGAATTAAGCCAACCAGGAGCTTTATTAGGAGATGATCAAATTTATAATGTGATTGTTACAGCCCATGCATTTGTAATAATTTTTTTTATAGTAATACCAATTATAATTGGAGGATTTGGAAATTGACTGCTTCCACTAATGATTGGGGCACCAGATATGGCCTTTCCACGAATAAATAACATAAGCTTCTGACTATTGCCCCCTTCACTTCTTCTTTTACTAGCTTCATCTGGAGTTGAAGCTGGGGCTGGGACCGGATGAACAGTATATCCCCCCCTAGCTGGAAATATAGCTCACGCAGGAGCCTCTGTAGATTTAACAATTTTTTCACTTCACTTAGCCGGTGTATCATCTATTTTAGGTGCCATTAATTTTATTACAACCTCTATTAATATAAAACCACCATCAATATCACAATATCAAACACCATTATTTGTTTGGTCAGTTTTAATTACCGCTATCTTACTTCTATTATCTTTACCCGTTTTAGCAGCAGGCATTACAATACTTCTTACAGACCGAAATCTTAATACCACATTTTTTGATCCAGCAGGGGGCGGAGACCCAGTTTTATATCAACACCTATTTTGATTTTTTGGACATCCTGAAGTTTATATTCTTATCCTGCCCGGATTTGGTATAATTTCTCATATCGTCACATATTATTCGTCTAAAAAAGAACCATTTGGGTATATAGGTATAGTTTGAGCAATAATATCAATTGGTCTTTTAGGATTTATCGTCTGAGCTCATCATATATTTACTGTTGATCTCAATGTTGATACACGAGCATACTTTACTTCTGCCACAATAATTATTGCAATTCCAACAGGTGTAAAAGTATTTAGCTGATTAGCAACAATACATGGAGGAGCTATTAAGTGAGACGCAGCTATATTATGGGCTCTCGGATTTATTTTTCTTTTTACTGTTGGCGGTTTAACTGGAATTGTTCTAGCCAACTCCTCATTAGATATTGTTTTACATGATACTTATTATGTGGTAGCTCATTTTCATTATGTATTATCAATGGGTGCCGTATTCGCCATTATAGGGGGATTTGTACATTGATTCCCATTATTTTCAGGATTTATACTTCATCCTACATGATCAAAAATTCACTTTGGAGTCATATTTATTGGTGTAAATTTAACCTTTTTTCCTCAACATTTTTTAGGCCTAGCAGGCATGCCACGACGATATTCAGATTACCCAGATGCATATACTCTTTGAAATACAGTATCTTCTATTGGGTCTTTAATTTCTTTATTAGCAGTAATTATAATAATATTTATTATTTGAGAAGCTTTTGCATCTAAACGAGAAGTAATAAATACAGAATTTTCTTCAACAAATATCGAATGATTATATGGATGCCCCCCACCTTATCACACTTTTGAGGAGCCATCATATGTACAAATTATTCATAACAAGAGAGGAAGGAATTGAACCTCCTTATAATAATTTCAAGTCACCTACATAGCCATCTGTCACTCTCTTAAGATGTTAGTAAAATAATTACTAAGTCTTGTCATGACTTAATTACTAGTTTAACTCTTGTACATCTTATATGGCACACTCATCACAATTAGGCTTTCAAGACGCAGCCTCTCCTATTATAGAAGAATTATTATATTTTCATGACCATGCTTTAATAGCAGTATTTTTAATTAGCACCTTAGTACTTTATATTATTACAGTTATAATAACAACAAAATTAACTAACACAAATTCCATAGATGCTCAAGAAATTGAAATGGTTTGAACAATTATACCTGCAATCATTCTTATTGTCATTGCTCTTCCATCTCTACGTATCCTTTATTTAATAGATGAAATTAATGATCCCCACCTAACAGTCAAAACCACTGGACATCAGTGGTACTGAACCTATGAATTTACAAATTATGAAAATCTCATATTTGACTCATATATAACACCAACACAAGATTTAGTAGCAGGAGAATTTCGTCTACTAGAAGTAGATAACCGAATAGTTGTTCCAATAGAGTCACCAATCCGCATATTAATTTCAGCTGAAGATGTATTACATTCATGAGCAATCCCATCTATAGGGATTAAAACAGACGCTATCCCAGGACGACTTAATCAAACAACTTTTATTACATCACGACCAGGAATGTTTTACGGACAGTGTTCTGAAATTTGCGGAGCCAACCATAGCTTTATACCAATTGTTGTAGAAACAGCTCCATTAAGTCATTTTCAAACCTGAACTTCTCATATACTAAAAATTTCATTAAGAAGCTTTCATGATAAGCAACAGCCTTTTAAGCTGTAGTCCGGTGCTCTCAACCACCCTTAATGATATGCCACAACTAAACCCAAGTCCATGATTCTTAATTTTTACTATATCATGATTAATTTATTTAATTACTTTAATATATAAAACTAATAACTTTAATATACTAAATGAGCCAACAATACAAAATGCTAATAAAAATAAACCTCAACCATGAGATTGACTATGAATTTAAGTTTTTTTGATCAATTTATAAGCCCAACATTAATAGGCATTCCATTAATTTTATTATCTATAACTTTACCATGATTATTATTTCCAAAACAAACAAACAAATGACTAATTAACCGCCTATCATCTTTACAACTTTGATTTTTATATAATATTACAAAACAACTATTTAACCCAATTAATTTAAATGGACATAAATGAGCACTTATATTAATTTCATTAATATTATTTATTATAACAATAAATTTACTTGGTCTATTACCATATACATTTACACCAACAACACAATTATCTATAAATTTGGGATTAGCAGTCCCATTATGATTAGCCACCCTCCTTATTGGGTTACGAAAACAACCCACCATAACCATAGGACATCTGTTACCGGAGGGCACACCTTTTTTACTAATTCCAATTCTTATTTTAATTGAAACAATCAGTTTATTTATTCGACCATTAGCCCTCGGCGTACGACTAACTGCCAATTTAACTGCAGGACATTTATTAATCCAACTAATTTCCACAGCAGTTTTAGTGCTCTTACCACTAATACCAACAATCGCAATTCTCACAGCAGTAATCTTACTTCTACTTACCTTATTAGAAATTGCTGTAGCTATAATTCAAGCCTATGTCTTTGTATTACTGCTGAGTCTTTACCTACAAGAAAATGTTTAATGACACACCAAGCCCATGCCTTTCATATAGTCAACCCAAGTCCTTGACCTCTTACAGGAGCTATTGCAGCATTATTATTAACATCCGGCCTAGCAATATGATTTCACTTTGGATCTATATTATTAATAAATTTAGGATTAATTCTTATAATCTTAACAATAATTCAATGATGACGAGATATTGTGCGAGAAAGCACATTTCAAGGACATCATACAATTCCAGTACAAAAAGGACTTCGCTATGGCATAATTTTATTTATTACCTCAGAAGTTTTATTTTTTTTTGGATTTTTTTGAGCATTTTATAATTCTAGTTTAGCACCAACCCCAGAATTAGGAGAATGCTGACCACCAACTGGGGTAATTCCATTAGACCCATTTGAAGTACCATTATTAAATACAGCAGTCCTACTAGCATCTGGCGTAACTGTAACATGAACTCACCATAGCATTATAATAAACAACCGCAAAGAAACTATTCAATCTCTATCAATAACAATTTTACTGGGCCTATATTTTACCGCACTCCAAGCAGCTGAATATTATGAAGCCCCCTTCGCTGTCGCTGATGGAGTCTATGGATCAACCTTTTTTGTAGCAACAGGATTTCACGGATTACATGTAATTATTGGCTCTTTATTTTTATTAACATGCCTTATACGTCAAATTAACTTTCATTTTACATCTAATCATCACTTTGGTTTCGAAGCAGCCGCCTGATATTGACATTTTGTAGATGTTGTATGATTATTTTTATATGTATCAATTTATTGATGAGGATCATGTCTTTTTAGTATAAAATATAAATAACTTCCAATTATTAGATCTTAGTTTAATCTGAGAAAAGACAATGATTATTATATTTATAATAACTATTACTACAATTATTTCAATTATCTTAATTATTATTGGATTTTGATTACCAGTTAATAATCCAGATGCAGAAAAACTATCCCCATATGAATGCGGATTTGACCCCCTCGGATCTGCACGCCTTCCGTTTTCAATTCGATTTTTTTTGATCGCAATTCTATTTCTCCTGTTCGATTTAGAAATTGCCTTATTACTTCCAACTCCCTGAGCCACCCAAATATTGCCAATAGATATACTAATTTGATCTATTATTATTCTTATATTATTAACCCTCGGCTTAATCTATGAATGAATACAAGGAGGCTTAGAATGAGCAGAATAAGAGTATTTAGTCTAAAAAGATTATTGATTTCGACTCAATAGATTCTGATATATTCAGAAATACTTTATGTCCCCAGTTTTATTTACACTACATTCAACATTTTTAATTAGCATCTCAGGATTAGTTACTCAGCGCACTCACCTACTTTCAGCCCTACTATGTCTAGAAGGAATAATACTAGCACTATTTTTAATAATATCTCTTTGAACAAAACAATTAGAAAACACAATATACTTTTCACTTCCAATATTTATATTAACTTTCTCCGCTTGTGAAGCAAGCACTGGACTATCCTTAATAGTAGCAACTACCCGAACACATGGCACAGACCATTTAAAAAATCTTAATTTACTGCAATGCTAAAAATTATTATACCTACAATAATAATAATTCCAATAATTTGATTATCATCTAAAAAATGACTATGATTTAATAGTGTCGCTAATAGTTTATTTATTGCCATTATTAGCCTTATGTTTCTTTTACTTCCATTTGAAATAATAATTATGTTAAACAAGTATATAGGCCTAGATCAAATTTCCTCACCCTTATTAATTTTAACCTGCTGACTTCTTCCATTAATAATTTTAGCAAGCCAAAATCATCTAAAAACTAACCCAAAGTATCGTCAACAAATATATATTTCAATGTTCACAATATTACAACTAGCACTTATTTCAGCATTTTCTTCAACAGAATTAATTTTATTTTATATTTCATTTGAAGCAACCTTAATTCCAACACTAATTATTATTACCCGGTGGGGAAACCAAACAGAACGCCTAAATGCAGGAACATATTTTCTATTTTATACCTTAGCTGGCTCATTACCCCTATTAATTGCCCTTCTTTTACTATATAATTCAATAAATTCTTTATATATAGAATTTTTAATTAACTTACCTCAAATATCAATAATAACTACTAACAAGATCCTTTGACTAGCATGTTTAACAGCATTTATAATTAAAATACCACTCTATGGGGCCCATTTATGGTTACCCAAAGCCCATGTAGAAGCTCCAGTAGCAGGCTCAATAATTCTTGCCGCAGTATTATTAAAGCTGGGGGGATATGGAATTATTCGAATTACATTAATATTTACCCCATTAACTGAACTTTCTTATCCATTTATTATTCTAGCTTTATGAGGCATTTTAATAACTGGTCTAATTTGTATACGACAAACTGATCTAAAATCTTTAATTGCATATTCTTCAGTAAGTCATATAGGACTTGTAGTAGCTGCCGCACTAATCCAAACTCCTTGAAGCTTTACAGGAGCTATTATCTTAATAGTTTCACACGGTTTAATTTCATCTACCTTATTTTGCCTAGCAAACACAAATTACGAACGAACTTATAGTCGAACAATACTACTCACCCGAGGGCTACAAATAATACTTCCCCTAATAGCCATATGATGATTATTATCAAACTTATTTAATATAGCTCTTCCACCAACTCCTAATCTATGGGGAGAGTTAATAATTATAGTATCATTATTTAATTGATCACCATGAACTATTTTAATTACAGGATTAGGAACTCTTATTACAGCTGCTTATACACTATATATATTTATTATAACCCAACGAGGCTATTTACCAAAACATTTAAAATATATACCCCCAACCTACACTCGAGAACACTGCTTAATAATTATACATTTAATACCTATATTATTATTAATATTAAAACCGGAACTAATCTCAGTTAGTTTTTGTATATATAATTTAATTAAAATACTAGACTGTGACTCTAGAAATGAAAGTGAAATTCTTTCTATAAACCGAGAAGAGTAAAGAAACATAGAGACTGCTAATTATCTAATACGGGGTTAAATTCCACGGTCTACTCAACTTTTAAAGGATAGTAGTGATCCGCTGGTCTTAGATATCAAAACTCTTGGTGCAAATCCAAGTAAAAGTTATGGATTTCATATTAATCTTTAATTCTTCAATTATTTTATCATTAGTTCTCCTTTTTATACCATTAATTATAAAATATTCAAATAATTGACACACTATTGTTAAAACATCCATTAAAATATCTTTTATAATTAGCATATTACCCCTAATAATATTTATTAATAAGGGAATAGAATCAACAGTAACTAGCTTTAATTTTATATTGGCTAGTAATTTAAACATTTGTTCAAATATTAAACTCGATCAATACTCAATTGTATTTTTACCTACAGCTTTATTCGTCACCTGAGCAATTCTAGAGTTCGCTATTTGGTATATACACTCAGACCCAATAATTAATAAATTCTTTAAATACTTATTGTTATTCCTAATAGCAATAATAATTCTAGTAACAGCCAACAATTTCTTTCAATTATTTATTGGCTGAGAGGGGGTTGGAATTATATCTTTTCTCTTAATTGGATGATGATATTCACGAGCAGACGCCAATACTGCCGCAACACAAGCAGTTATATATAACCGAATTGGAGATATTGGATTAATTATTACTATAGTATGACTAGCAACTAATGTCAACTCATGAGAAATTCAACAAACATTTATATTAGAAAATAAATCATTAATTCCAACACTGGGCTTAATTTTAGCGGCAACCGGAAAATCTGCTCAATTTGGACTCCACCCATGATTACCAGCAGCTATAGAGGGTCCAACCCCAGTTTCAGCTTTACTACATTCAAGCACAATAGTGGTAGCAGGCATTTTTTTATTAATTCGATTTCAACCAATATTAGAACGAACCCCTCCTTCTCTAACAATTTGTTTATGTTTAGGGGCCCTAACTACTATGTTTACAGCTACATGTGCACTTACCCAAAATGATATTAAAAAAATTGTAGCATTCTCAACATCAAGTCAACTAGGATTAATAATAGTTACAATTGGACTTAATCAACCACAACTAGCATTTTTTCATGTTTGCACCCACGCCTTCTTTAAAGCAATATTATTTTTATGCTCAGGCTCTATTATCCATAACCTTAATAATGAACAAGACATTCGAAAAATGGGAGGCTTACAAAAAGCACTTCCAATTACAACAACTTGTTTAACCATTGGCAGCCTAGCATTAACGGGAACCCCATTTCTATCTGGGTTTTTTTCCAAAGACTCAATCATTGAAGCAATAAATAACTCAAATCTTAATTGCTGATCATTAATTATTACATTAATTGCAACCTCTTTTACCGCTATTTATAGCTTCCGAATTATTTTCTTTTCGTCAATAAATACCCCACGACTTAATCCAATAAATTTTATTAATGAAAATAATAAAATATTATTAAATCCAATTAAACGCCTAGCTTGAGGAAGTATTACAGCAGGATTAATTATTATTACTATTTTACCACCAATAAAACCACAAATTATAACAATACCTTTAATGTTAAAAATATTAGCACTTATTATTACTATTATAGGATTAATACTAGCAATAGATTTATTAAAATTAATATCAAACTCAACATTACAAACTAAACCATATATATTTTCAAACATATTAGCATTTTTTCCACACATTATTCACCGCCTATCACCAATATTAAAAATAATAATTGGACAAAATTTAGCTACAACAATTACAGACTCAACATGATATGAAAAATCCGGCCCAAAAGGCATTTTTAACCAACAGCTGCCACATATCAAAACCACTACAATATTTCAAACAGGAATAATTAAAACTTACATATTAGTATTTTTTATCTCTGTTTCTTTTATTTTATTTATCATATCCTAACAGCTCGTAAAGAACCGCGTGACACGCCACGAGTAATTTCCAATACCACAAATAATGTTAAAAGAAGAGCTCAACCAGAAACCATTAAAAAAACAATTCCCACACCATATATTAAACCAACCCCATTACAATCACACACCACTATATTAAACCCAGTTTCCCACCCCGAAAACAAGCTTTCGTAATCATGAATATCGCACGCCATTAAATAATAAACTAAAATTCCAATTAAATAAATAAGAATATATATGAAAATTGATCAATTTCCCCAAGCTTCTGGATAAAGCTCAGCTGCTAATGAGGCAGAATAAGCAAACACCACTAATATTCCCCCCAAATAAATTAATAATAATACAAGGGATAAAAATGAAATACCTAAATCAACCAAAATTCAACACCCACAAACCGCACTTAATACCAAACCTAAAGCTGCATAATAAGGAGACGGATTAGAAGCCACAGCAATAAATCCAATAATTAATCCAATCAAACCTAAAAAACTTAAATAAATCATAATTTTTACCTGGATTTTAACCAAAACCTATGATCTGAAAAACCAATGTTGTATTCAACTATAAAAACATAAAACCAATGGCCCACACCATACGAAAAACACACCCAATTTTAAAAATCATTAATAACTCCTTTATTGACCTTCCCGCCCCATTAAATTTATCATATTTATGAAATTTTGGATCTTTACTAGGAATTTGCCTAATATCACAAATTATTACAGGGTTATTTCTAGCCATACATTATACAGCAGACACTATCTCAGCATTTTCATCAGTTGCACATATTTGTCGCGACGTAGATTATGGTTGAATAATACGAAATATTCATGCAAATGGAGCATCCTTTTTCTTTATTTGTATTTATATACATATCGGACGAGGAATATATCACGGATCATACATATATAAAGAAACATGAAACATTGGAGTAGCTTTATTATTTCTTGTCATAGCAACCGCATTTGTAGGATATGTACTTCCATGAGGCCAAATATCATTCTGAGGAGCTACTGTAATTACTAATCTTCTTTCAGCAATTCCTTATTTAGGAGACACGCTAGTTCAATGGATCTGAGGAGGATTCTCAGTTGATAAAGCCACCCTTACTCGATTTTTTGCCTTCCACTTTATTCTACCATTTATTATTACAGGAATAACTATTATTCATCTCCTTTTTCTTCATGAAACAGGATCAAATAACCCCACAGGATTTAACTCAGATGGAGATAAAATTCCATTTCACCCATATTTTTCATACAAAGACTTATTAGGATTTTTAATCATATTTATATTATTAATATCATTATCATTATTATCTCCTAATATATTAGGGGACCCAGAAAACTTCACCCCCGCTAATCCATTAATTACCCCCCCACACATTCAACCAGAGTGATATTTTCTTTTTGCTTACGCAATTCTTCGTTCAATTCCAAATAAACTAGGAGGAGTAATTGCACTAGTATTTTCTATTCTTATCTTAATATTTATTCCAATATTACATACCTCAAAACACCGAAGCCTTGTATTTCGACCCACTACGCAAATAATATTTTGACTATTAATCGCAAACACATTAATCTTAACCTGAATTGGAGGACAGCCAGTAGAACCCCCATTTATTGAAATTGGTCAAATAGCATCAATTTTATATTTTTTATTATTTGTAATTTTTATTCCAACTGGGGGTATTATAGAAAATAAATTAATAAAATGATGCTTACGTAGTTTAGAAAAACATTGGTCTTGTAAACCAAAAACGGAAAATCACAATTTTCTCGTAAGCCCCCCCCCATAAATTTCCAGCCTCTTCTTATATTTTGTGGGCCTACTATATTATTAACCCCCGCTATTTTACAAAACAA
>JASBQK010330004.1:0-12668 GCA_030264995.1 Desmognathus ocoee | reverse complement strand
TAAAGGAAAGGGCAAGCATGATGGAATAAGTTGACCTTATTAGTAAGTCAATTTCAAAAATGAAAGAAACTGGCAAATTATACTTGTATATGCACATCTGTTTATTTAGTAATTAATAAAAAATACAACAGAGTTCCTTATACAATAAAGGAAGAATTTTTTTTTAAAGATGCAACTCTTTTATCAAAAGAAAATAAGCATTTACCTTATGTAACAGTACTAAACTAAACTGCCATGCTTGAAAAAATCAGTTTACAGAGGGAAATATATAATTTTTATGTAAATAATTACAAATGATTTTGTACAACACATTTTTTTTGTTTTTTGTTACCATTTAAAGAAACGCTTCTGAAATTCCTGTGTAAGGTAATTCACTTAATACATTCCAGTAATACAAGTAAAAAAAATAAAACCCAAAGTGGCTGTGGTTAAGAAAGAGTTCAGTGAAGGTGCAGAAAGTTCAGAAAACTCTACTGACTTTGTGTGTTGTGTTTTCCAAATCACAAGGTTAAAAGAAATCTCATGTGTGCAGTGAACATCAAGGTACAGAAATTGAAAGTGATGGTTCTCCCAGGCTCCAAATACGCTATTTTTCTGGATTCAATGTGGTAGGAGTGTGGTAAGCCTGACACAATGAAGAGAAAATATATGCTCATGAAAATCTGTTGAAAATCAAAAAAATCTGTTGTGTTGCATATTTATGAAAATGGAGTATTTGAACAGAAACACATGTAAACAAAATGTACACAGCAAAAAAGCTCTGTGTGCCAAACAATACATAGTTATTAGAATACTTTGTCAAACACTCTAAAAACACACAATTGAGATGCCAGTACCTAAAATTAAAGCAATACTGCAGCAGTGTAACAAAAAAGTGATTGAAAAATTTTTGAATTGCATAACCAAATGTACTTGCTGGTTAATAGCGGAAGATTAATCGGGGTCCCATTAGGTAACACAACAAGAAGTTATACAAAATTTCAAAGGACATCTAATCAAATGCAGGACAAAAATATAAAAATATTTTTGAAAGCATTCAATTCATTATACAAAACGAAACGTTCTAAATAGGACAACCTGCATTGCTACTTCTAAAAAAATTAGAGAAAGGACATTTGATGGTATTGCTCATTAAGCTCTAGAGGTGGTCTAGACTGCAGAAAGAAAATCCAAAAGTTTTCCTGCCAGTCTGTTTTTTGTCGATTCCCCTCCCCCTAAAGGGCGTTTGACTATTTCTAAGACACAAAAACATAGTTACGCAACTGTGTGGTGTGCCTCCACGAAATGCTTGGCTAACGGTGATTTAAGTTTTGCACGTCAAAAGTCAGATTTGTGTTTATTCGTTTTTTCTCGAACAGTGCGGCTTCTTTAGCCGACATATAGGGCCTGATTACAGGTTAGGTCGGTAAAACCGTCAGTAAGATTTACCGACAGTTTTATCAATATCGACAAAGTCGGTAAAATTTACCGACAAATTATGAGTTGAAAACGTCGGTATCGGTAAATACTGATGGTTTTACCAATACCGTAAGAAATCCAGAAAACTGTCAGTAAAATTACAGAGAAAGTTGGTAAAAATCTTGTTTTGCAAGTCAAAATTGACACCATTGTTACAAGTATATGTAAAGTGATATATGTAACATTCCCAGTTTTGCTTTTAGGCAAGTTACTGAGGCTGAAGTTATTCGTACAATCTCCTCCCTGAAACCCACGTCATATAAAGGGGACATCTGTACAGCGGAATTTATTCAGAAACTGGTTACAGTGTTGGCTCCGGTTATCACCAAATTGGTCAACACCTCTTTCGCTACCTCCAAGGTTCCAGCCTATTTGGAGGAGTCCTGGATTACTCCTCTTATCAAGAAGGCTGGGCTTGATCCTGACAACCCTGTGAATTACAGGCCAATTACTAATGTTTTGTTTTTATTAAAAATTTTAGACAGGATGGCTTATATTCAAATGCAGGAATTCGTTGAAGCTTTTAAACTTTTTAATGCTAGGCAGTCAGGTTTTAGGAGAGGTTTTGGTACTGAGTCAGCCCTTTTAGATCTGAAGAATAATATTGCCTGCTTGATTGATGATGGCCACCCCGTTATGCTGTTACTTTTGGACCTCAGTGCAGCTTTCGATTTAGTAGACCACGACCTTTTAATTAAATGGCTATGTGATAAATTTGCTTTTTCAACACAGGCTGCCAAATGGGTGGAATCATTTCTTGCAGGCAGAACAGCTAAAGTCTTTATTGATACGTCCGCAGCAAGCCCCACTCCCCTGGTCAGGGGTGTACCTCAGGGCTCAGTGCTATCACCTATGCTGTATAATATGTACACTCGCCCTCTTTTTGACATCCTTGACCAGTGTGGAGTGGGGTTTACCAACTATGCAGATGACACACAGATCTATCTCCCACTCTCAGGCTGTTACTCAAGAGACCTCTCCAAAATGCAGAATATTTTTAATGTTATACAAAATTGGATGGCTTTTAATAAACTGGCCTTAAATAATGATAAAACTGAGGTTCTTCTTCTTGGTACAAGACATAAGTTGCAAGCTTTATCCCCCGAATATAAGTCTTTTGTTATTGAAGGCTGCATCATTAATACCGCGGAAGTAGTAAGGACATTAGGGGTTCAGCTAGATTCTCACTTGTCTATGTGGAATCATGCATTAAAACTAAAGTCCTCTTGTTCATATATCCTGAAACTACTCAGACAGATAAGGAACTACCTCTCTGAAAATCATATGGCGCGGGTTGCAGGCGCCTTAATCAATTCAAGGCTAGACTACTGCAATAGTCTATTGGCAGGGTCAGATAAGAGAGTGTTTCACTCATTACAAGTGATCCAGAATGATGCTGTAAGGGCTGTCTCTAGAACTCCACGTAGAGAACACATCACTGCAGCTAGGCAGGCGCTGCATTGGCTGCCGGTTAAACAGAGGGTATGCCACAAGATGTGCACCATTGTGCATAAATGCATCCATGGGACAGCTCCAAGCTATTTAACAGAGAAAATAAAACTGCATGTTCCAAAACGTCCTCTGAGATCTGCCTCCGCGAAAACCTTGCTTCCTCCAAGGGTAAAGCTGGCCACCTTCGGTGGACGTGCATTAAAGAATCAAGCGTCTATTAGCTGGAACATGCTGCCTCCTCATATAAGAGATATTGAGGAGGTTGTAGGTTTTAAGAAGGCGGTAAAAACTTTCTTGTTTTTGGATGTCACCTGAACTTGACTCACTGTAATTTGTCATTCGTAATTTGTCATTCTTGGTATGATGTGGGCTGGATTTCGTCTTTTGACATGTTTGCTTTGGTTGTGCACTGAGGCCTAAGGGCGAGTATGCACGTGAAATAAATTAAACTTAAACTTAAACCCCCTACCTTTTTTTCACAGCTTTAGCCTGCACACGCAGTGCCCTCAGGGTTAAACAGTAGGGTTAAATTACCGGGATCGCCCGCCCTTCGTACAGGTACCAAAAGTGCCACACAAAAGAAGGCTATCAACTCAGGATGCTTCAAAACAAGAACACTTATTTATTGGCTCAAAATTAATGATACACGTTAAGGAGCAGAGTGGATACTTTACAGACTGCACCCAAATTCCAGGCGCGTCATTCCAGTAACAGAATTCAGCAAGACAGGTAAAAATGTACTAAGGCGTCGTCTACTAAAATGGTTCAGTTCAAGAGCAATTGCTAGATTAACAGTGTCACAGTACAGAATACAAGGCCAGATTCCACAGACAGTGCACAGGGACTCACCACTCCAAACAGCTCTGGCAGGACGAGGTAACCAGACTCTGGTGCACTTCTGCAAGGCCAGGCTAAGCTAGTGTGGCTTAGATGCGAGAAACCAGGTGCCGCTCAGCCCGTCTCCCTCTGTAAGTTCCTCTGCGGTGACCACATGGCCGTGTGTTGCCCAGAGTGCCCTTCCGACAAGCAGTCATGATCAGAATCGAGAGGCAAGAGTCAGAACCAGTGTCAGACTCAGATTCAGAACAAAGTGAGCTATTTTCCACCCACTAAAATATCCCTCAGCTTTGGTGGGAAACCTCAGCTGAGGCGGCCCTCTCAGGACCCCCCATCAGAGGGGCGTTTCACCCTTGGGTGGGAGTTCCTGGGACAGGAGACTACCAGTCTACTGCGGGCCTGAGAAAAGGCGGTCCCAGGCTAGTGCAATACACACCTGGGAGCTCCACACAAAAGCCGCTCCCAACACCTCATTGACTCTGAGGACCATAGGCTGGTAGTTGGCTCCTTTCCAGACACCACAGGGTGTTGGGAGGGAGCCCTATAGAGGAAGAAAGGAAGAGAGCTGGTTTCACAGAAACACCCTAAAAACTTTCAACTGGGTGCGAGTTTCACCCAGTGAAAGAACAAGACTTTGCACGCCAAACTTCCCCCACTGGGAAGAGTGGCTGTCAAAGGGCAGGCCATTTGGATGCCTCCTGACAGTGGCCAAACCCTAAGAGGGGGTTGCAAACACGTGTTTTCCAGGCCTGGAGAACCGGTTTAGCAACCCCTGACCCACTGCTGCAGCGTGGACCCATTTCGAGAAAGAAGCCTTGTGGCGACTTCTAGAGAGGGGGGACACACTCAGAGGGGTCCCCTAACCCGGAATCATGCGTTGGTTCCACGCCAACCCATCCAGGGAGACCGGACGCACTTTTCTGAGCGACCACAGTTATTTATTTATTTATTTTAAACTGTTTTTATTTCATTTTCATAAATTTCATTACATATTCCAAATTCATATCAATTAATCTATTACCAATTCATTAACAACCATTAAAACTGACAGCACATTATCAATTTACCAACCGTCACATCTTCATCACATTATACACAGTCGAGTTTTAGCCACACAATAAGGGGAGGAACATCAGGGGGGGAGGGGGATACAACCATCATCCATCTTCTCCAAGTCATCTCGTTATCCGCCCATCTAGTCAATCTCTCCCATCACAATCGTCCTCGTTAGGATTCAAATCAACCTCAACGTTATGTTCCAATGACATCTACCACATTATTGCAGCTACCATCCACATCTGCAACAGTCATTCAATCCTAGCCCACTTCCTCCTCTGATACATTTTTCGTGAACATGTAATTCCGAAAGTCCATCCAGATATCCTTCGGAACTTGCGTCCGTGGCATAATATTTTGAAGTTCTTCCTCCTGGTCAGCACAAAAAGTCAAGTAAGCAGTCCATTCCAGCAGCGAAGGCGCTCTGTCTTTCAGCCATTTCCTAGCAATGAGCAGTTTGGCAGCAGTGAGAGCAAGCTTAGCCCATCGCACTCTCACTCCCGGCATCCGTGGTACAATACAGAGTATAGTGGTCTTTATATCATTCCGAATTTGTACCTGACAGACCTCAGAAATTGTGCTACACACCACATCCCAGAAATGCTTCAGCGCACTGCATCCCCATACCATGTGTATGAAATCCGCCTCGCAATCTTTGCACCTAGCACAACATACATCATCCCTCTTATAAATGTTATTAAGCCTAAGGGGCGTATAGTAGGACATGGTCAAGAATCTGTAGTACACCAACCGCAGTCTCATGTGAAAGGACACGTTCCCAGTAGCCGCACATATCTCGTACCATTCCGTATCACTCAAAGGCTCACCAAGAATTGCCTCCCATTTCACTCTCAAATTGTCTACTGGGTATTTGCGCTCAGAACGCAACAGTCTATACACTCTGGAGATTTGATGTCGCTCACCAACCGATGTAAGGGCGTGTGTTATCAACCTATTCTTCGCTGGTTCTTCTGCACCCATGTTCCAACGCTTGCATATACAATCCTTCAGCGCTCTCCATCTCATGAGTATATCTAAACCACCACCAGCCTCATCAACTAGGTCTTTCTCATCTTTCAGCTTTCCATCTATATACAAATCTTGCAGGAGCAAAATTCCATGCTCCACCCATTTGGCAAACATACGTTCCTGCAGTTTGGGTTTCCCAGCTGAGACATCCCAGAGTGACATATACTCACTATAGCAGCTTCTACCCACCAGTTTCCGGTTCATCTCTCTCCAAATACACAAACCCACTTTGGCTGGCCCGTCTGCATATCCATTCTTCAATCTATTGTCCAAGAGCACCCTGCTCGCCTCCATACTCCCAAACCATGTCATTTCCATCCTGACCTGAGGCTCACCATGCCCATCTCCAAACCACTTTAATACATGTTGTAACTGTGCTGCCTTATAATATTCATGCACATCGGGGAGCTCAAACCCCCCCTCCGCATACGCACGCGTCAACCTATCGTTCGCAATTCTGGGGGTTTTCATATTCCAGATGAACTGTGTAATCTTGCTCCGTAGTTTGTCAAAATATTTTTTGGGAACATACACTGGAACATTATGAAAGACATAGAGCAGCTTAGGCATAATGCTCATCTTGATGACGGCTACCCTTGCCGCTAAGTTTAGGGGTAGCTTGCCCCAACTCTGTAGTTTGCTACTTAAGATGGAAAATACTTCCTCATAATTAAGCGAAAATAGTTCTGCTTCTGACCTAGCTACTTTCACCCCCAGGCACTTGAACCACTTGTCCTTAGTACAAAGTCTATCATCTGGAGATGCCCGTGGAGCACGGTCGCCCACCGGGAAGTAAATGGACTTACTCCAATTAATACGAAACCCTGAATGTCGCCCGTGTTCTTCGATTATCATCATCAGGGTACCCATATCTTTTGCAGGGTCATTAAGTATTACTAGCAAATCATCGGCATATGCAATCGTCAAATTCTTCACCATCCCAACTTGCACACCTGCTTCCGCCATTTTACTGTTCAGGGCCCTCAACAGTGGTTCCATGCCTAAAGCGAACAACATGGCCGATAATGGGCAGCCTTGTCTAGTACCACACATAATCTGGATCATGTCCGATCCTGAGTAATTAACATGTAACCTAGCCTTAGGATCGTTATACAGCACCCTCACCCATCGTATAAAATTGCGCCCCACCCCCATCTGCTCCAATACTAGAAATAGGTATTCCCACCGTAGCATGTCGAACGCCTTATACGCATCGAAAGCTATCAGTGCTGTCTTGGAGCTCCGCGGGGATGCCACCATTACTGTGAACGCTCTCCTTATCGCAGAGGAAGTATCTCTCCCAGGGACAAATCCATTCTGGTCCTCATTAATAATTTTAGTTAAGTGTGGAAGCAACCTGTTTGCCAGAATCTTAGCTAGCACCTTAACATCTGTATTCAATAAAGATAGCGGGCGGTAGTCAGCGCAAACCCTGGGGTCACCTCCAGACTTCGGCAAAAGTGCCATCTTAGCCTCATTAAGTCTACCCTCAAGTACGCCCGTGTCATATGCCTCATTGAATACTTCTAGGAGTATTGGGGCCAGCCGTTGCCGCAGTAGTTTGTAAAAGTCAGTTCCTAAACCGTCATGACCAGGCGCCTTCCCAGCTTGCAATTCTTTTATGGCTAACTCAACTTCGCTTAACAAAATAGGCCCATCTAACAACGCGCTGCTTTTTCCATCCAGACTCACCATTCGTATATTTCTTACATACTCTGCTGTACTCTCCGCACTCATGTCTACCCTCTCGGTATATATTCCTTGTAGATGAGAGGCGAGTCTGCACACAATCTCATTCGGATCAAATATACTCTCCCCTTCTTCATCCAAAAGCTCAGGTATCACTTTCATCGATTTACCCCTATTCAGTATTCGCGCAAGCAACGTATTGGACTTGTCGGCCTGCCAGTAGAATCTAGCAGAGTTAGGCCTGGAGAGAAACTGCTGTTCTCTGGTAACTAACTGTCTGTACTGCTTCTTATGTTGTTGAATTTCCAGCTTTACATTCTCGCCATGTGTCTCACCATACCTTCCTTCCAGATCAGCCATCTTCCTCTCACACTCCAATTTCTCCCTCAGCAGCATCTTCCGCACACCACTCTCGTCACAAGCAATCACACCACGTATTGTGCACTTAAATGCTTCCCATCTCGTCTGTCTCGACGTGTCTTGGGGTTTATTCTCTACAAAAAAATTGTCAATCGACTCCCTAATCTTCAATTCCTTAGCTGGGTCTCGCATTACGTCCGGTTTAAATGACCAACTTCTCAGCCGATGGTACCTCGGTCTCCAGCCAACTGACATAACAAGTGGGGAGTGATCCGACAGTGTCCTGGGCTCTGTACCTATATCTAACATTTGGCAAAAGACCACATTAGAGACCAGGAATCTGTCGATCCATGTGCTCACATTATGTACTGCCGAGTGAAAGGTGTACCCCGGGGCCCCAGGGTGTCTAACCCTCCAGGCGTCCACTATATTGTACAGATCCATGTATTGCAGTGTCCTGTGGGAGCTCTGACCTAGAGGTCTTCCCAAAGCCGACGACTTGTCAAGGGAGGGATGAAGCACAAAATTAAAATCTCCACCAATAATCCAAGGTATCTCATCCCATTTACTCAGAATTTGAAACACTCTGTCTATGAATTCCAGGGCGTCGTAATTAGGGCCATAGACATTGGCAAGCACAACTATATTACCCAGCAATACACCCATCAGAACCAGTATCCTACCAGTGTCATCCAGGTATGTGTCTAATACTTTAAATGGGATTGCAGTCCGGATCATTATGCTAACTCCCCTACTGCCCTTATGAAAATTCGAGCCATAGACTGTGAACATTCCTATCTGCGTTGCAGCCGTTCTACCTCCCTTATAGAGGTGAGTCTCTTGAATCATTACTACATCAATCTTTTTCTGCACACAATACCGGAACACACTCTCTCTTTTCAGCCGATCGTTGATCCCTCTCACATTCCAGGACATAAAATTAATCGCATAGCCCCCCATTTTGGGAGTTTAATACATAAGTCCGACCAGCATTCAGTCCACCTCCATCCCATGTCATACGGAACCAGATCTCCCCTCTTCCCCCTCCATCGCCTCCCCCATTAACTTGCATACTATCTAGTGTCCATTTTACAAAACTGCTGTCATCAAACAAAAACTCAATAAACAATAACATCTTAACAAAAACAATACCACCAAACCCATAACACCTTCTGGAGATCATCATGCCGACGCGAAGGGGAGCTCCGCGCACCCCCCGTTAGTTCAAATATAAATTGCTGAAACTGTTCTATTCACTTGTCACTTGTCGCAGGAGTGTTGAAATCTCTGAAGTCGCACGGTCCGACATTTCGCCCACAGAGAGGTACCCGCCGCATCTTCCTAGAGTATCCACTGGAGGGAGTCGTGCAGGAGGGCTGAAATCACGAATGCCTTCACGTCACATGGAGCTTCCAATAGGAGCACAGTCCGCCTTTCAGGCGGCCAATCAAGTATCATCACAGGAAGCGCTTCCCCATCACCATTCCAGCCCTTACGTTTATATCAAGTCACCGAATCCCTCCGCTCCACCGCTCACTGCCCCACCGGGGTCTGTGCCCATCCTCTTCTGCCATGCGGTAAAAGAGTCCCATTAGCACAGCGGCCATTTTCAAAGTCAAAATGCTGCAATAGCAGTGCCAAAGTGAAAAAACGCACCTACATTCTCATGTCCCGCACCATTTCATTACATCGTGGCACTTCATCCTTAGGCCTCATCTGTCATTGCATTATCTGAGCGAGGTGGGGCTGGGGCGCTACTGCGTTCCGCAAAATCACATGCAGCCCGGGGGTCGGTGAAAAAAATAGTTTTACCTTGAGCCTCAATCCGGAGACGCGCCGGGAACATCATACCATAGCGAATTCCTTTATTGCGAAGCATCTTCTTCGCCATTTCGAATTTCCTTCTCTCTTTCTGCACCGCTATCGATAGATCCTGGAAGCACTGAATACGTGTATTAGCATAGTGAATCTCACCCTTTTCTCGCGCCGCAGCCAACACAGCATCCTTGTCTCTGAAATGTAAAAACCGTACCAAAACAGCACGCGGGGGAGCACCAGGAGCAGGTCTAGGGCCAAGCGTACGATGCGCACGCACCACAGAGTAGTAGTTGGTATATTTGGCATTAGGGAGAATCTCCTTCAAAAATTTCTCGAAGAATTCCGTCGGGCGACCAGACTCACTGCCCTCCGGCAGCCCAACAACTCGGATATTGTTGCGTCTTCCCCGATTCTCAAGCCCATTGAGCCCTGCTTCCATTGTCTTGAGGGAGGCCCCCTGCGTGCTCTGCAGCTCTGCAATTTTTGGCAGTTTGTCTTCCATAGAAGATAGCCTTTCTTCAAGCTCCTTAATTCGATCCTCCATTGAGTTACATCTCGTTTGAAAAAGGTCCATCTTCATCTCTAAACGGTCCGACTTAGCGGACATGTCTGTTCTAAAGAGTTGAATTTCACGCATGACTGCAGCTAGATCTACGGCTCCGGCCACTCCCAGTGCCTCCATACCCGGGTTCAGTGGCTCCGGCGGCTGAGTCGGACCCCTCCGCTTTCCCGCGCTCGGCGTCCCGTCTCTGCTCTTTGTCACCTCGACAAAGTCACTCATCTGCTTCTGTTTTCGTCCGTCTTTTCCTGTCATCTCCTACTGTGTCAAGAGCAGCACTCCTTATGTCAGTGCGAAAAAATTGTTTCAATTTTGGTCATTTTCAGCGGTATGTTAGCATATATTAGCCTGGCGGGGCACGGAGCTCTCGAGCTTGCGACCGCTCACCGCCGCATCCCACGTGATCTAGCTGAGCGACCGCAGTTATAACGGCATTATGAAGTAACCGCAGCAGAAAACTAATATTGGTTGATCATGGTCAAAACAAGGACCGTGACCTCGCAACAGAGACCCTAGTCTAACATGGGCCCGACCATGGTTACACATGTTCAACCATGCAAACAGGAACATTTCTCATGTGGTTGAACAGAGACAATTTTCCCACGCACACCCTGATCTATCCTAGTCAGGAGAGGTCACGTAAGGGGTGGGGGCGAAGGAGGGGGCCCTCTAGGCTCACTAGCTGAACCTAGGGCAAGTATTTCCAGGCTCCTAAGGACACAAAGGGGTCCACCCAGTGGCCTTCCCTACCTTAACATGCTGGCTAGGGGTCGCACTGGACCCCAGCAGCGACTAGGGGCACCGAAGGGAATACCCTAAACCCTATGCTACACACAGACATGCCCAGCCTAGGGGTCCATTTGGCCCCTAGCAGGCGAAAAAAAATAAAACCCACACACACACACCAGATGACTGTCTTCACACTCTCTTCCAGGCCACTTTCTCCGGGAAGCCTGGCGTTGTGAAAGGAGTGGTACATGTTGTGGATACTGGTGATGCAGCTCCCATCCATACCAACCCCTACAAAGTGAGTGCTGCTGTAGGGGAGAACATCTGCAAGGATTTTCTGGAAATGCTGCAGATGGGCATTATTGAAGTGTCCAGCTCAGCATGGGCCAGTCCGATAGTGCTGGTACAGAAGAAAACCGAAGTACCCGGTTCTGTACAGACTATCGGCGGCTGAATGTGATCACAAAAAGTGATGCACACCCCTTGCCATGGATCGACGATCTGCTGGACAAGTTGGGCCCTGCCAAGTTCATTACCACGATGGACCTGACAAAGGGGTACTGGCAAGTCCCTCTCATTGAGAGGGCAAAGGAGTGCTCTGCATTTACCTGCCCTGAGGGGTTGTTCCAATACAGAGTCATGCCTTTTGTTATGAAAAACGCTCCTGCCAAGTTCCACATCTGATGAACTCAGTGCTGTGAGGGTTGGAGACTTTTGCAGTGGTGTATTTGGATGGCATTAACATATACAGCCTAGACTGGAAGTCTCATTTGGTGCACCTCTCTGCCATGATGTCCTGGTTCCAGGAATCTGGCCTCACAGTAACGGTGTCCAAATGTCAGTTTGCCCATGGGGAAGTCAATTACCTTGGGCACTGTGTTGATCGCGGGCACCTGCGTCCCTTCCAGGTAAAGGTGGAGGCAATTGAAGATTGGCCTTGTCTCACCACACAGAGAGACGTCCATGCATTTCTGGGGACTGCGGGTTATTACCACAGTTTTGTCCTGCAGTACTCGACCATCGCAGTGCCTCTGACAGAGCTGCTGGTGAGTAAGGCCCTCAGGAAAGTGGAATGGACAGAGAAGTATCAAAAGGCCTTTGACACTCTCAAGGCCATCCTGTGTGATGAGCCTGTGCTTACCAGCCCTGATCCATGTAAGACCTACTATGTGCAGACTGATGCATCTGATGTAGGCATTGGAGCAGTCCTCAGCCAAAGATGCGATGAGGGTGGAGACAGGCCCATAGCGTACCTGTCTCGGAAGCTTCTTGCCAGGGAACAGCGGTGGTCGGTTGCTGAGAGGGAGTGTCTTGCGGTGGTCTGGGCATTGAAGAAACTGCAGCCATACTTGTATGGAGTTCCCTTCATTGTCCAGACTGACCACAACCCTCTCACCTTCCTACATTCCCTGGGAGATGCTTCAGGGAAACTTCTGCGGTGGTCTTTAGCCTTGCAGGATTACCAGTTCGAGGTCCAGTATCGCTCTGGAGCCAAGAATGGTAATGCAGATGGCCTGTCCCGTCAAACATTTGCAGACGCTGCATAGGGTGAGCGGGCCGTTGGGTGGCTCACCTATGCACCCTCTCCAACTGTGGGGAGGTGTGAAGACAGTCCTCTGGTGTGTGTGTTGTTTTTATTTTTTTTCGCCAGCTAGGGACCAAATGGACCCCTAGGCTGGGC